>BHFT01032679.1:0-58488 GCA_004320025.1 Laticauda laticaudata | reverse complement strand
CCCGCCGATGGTGAATGCACGCCTTCCGACAGTCCGACCTCCGTTATACTCCCTACCTTCGGAGTTTGAACAGTTTTACTTTGAGTTGATCTATTGGTTTACCGATGTGTCTTTATTTATAGCTTAAAGCTGAAGTAGTCATTGACAGGTAGCACATTGTAGCAGACAATTTTGTATGTTTAAACTTAGGTCAGATTAGTAGGCAGTTGTAGTTCTAAGTTTGTCTAGGTCCAAAATTTCAAGCCTTGGTTGGCATAAAGATATTCTATTGCAAGCTGAGGAGTAGATATGCTTTTCTTGTGAAATACCACTGGACTCGTTCAATTTCATTAATGTCCATTGTAATTGGATTCAGCAAAATTAGCTATATTCAAGAATTGGTTTATCTGGCAAAAGGTTTTGTATGACCTTAGTAGTTAATCTTACCAGAGAAGAAGCTTCACAAAAATAGGTTAATTCTTAATGCCTTTTGGCAATGCTCTTACAATGAGCTCTGAGTGTCATGCCCATCAGAATCTGATTTGGGGGGGAGGCTAAGCAGTTGACCAAAGAGTGAGAGTTGCCAGTAAGGTCTGCTAATTCCATTCGTGGTTTTTGGTCTATTCTTAGCTGCTGAGTTTGTGTCTTGCCGAGCCCGTTTATAAACTTAAGCCCCTGTCACACTGCACCAACGGATTGGAAAGGGATGTAAAACGGAGAAAAAACACTTTGTCATCCTGTTGATTAACGCGATGCATCCGTTCTGTACTCACTGCCTCTGTTTTTCATTCCTCTCTAGTCTGTCCAGCATCCGTCTATTACGTTTCATCGCTCAGAAGTTTTGAACTTGCTAAAAAGTTTGAGCGAAAATGTAATCCAATGCATCCGTTCTGCATCCGCTAGGGCATTCGCTAGGCATCTGTTCTGCATCTGTTACACATCCGTATAATCTGCTAGGCATACCACTTTCACATCGCGCAACTCATCCGCTCCAGCGGTAAACAGACAAAAGGAAGGAAGCGGAACGGATGCGGAACGGATGCCAGAACGGATGGCCTAGCGGTGCAGAACGGAAACCAAAGCATTTTAAAAATGGAAAAAAACGTTCGCAGGGGACCTATCTCGATATTAAGGATGTCTAGAGGATGCCGTAGAGGAATGCAAAGCGGACACCTAGGCCGGAAAAACCTATACTGCCTATAAAAAGGGGCGAGCAACTCACGGCATTCTCACTTTAGACCAGCAAGCCCTGCGCTGCAGACCTCTGCAGCCTTTCATTCTGGACTCTCTGCTCTTCCACAGCATCCAGTTCATGTCCACCGTGGATCGTAAACAAAGTCTTTGGGCAGTCACCATTCATTCTGCAACAGTGCAAAGCCATCTACAGAGATCTTTCAACTGTTTCTACGGGAAGAAAGGAGGTGGCCAAGAAGCGTGCTGGGTCCAAGAATGGATCGCCCAGACGAGCAGAGATGGACTGTACAACAAGGTGATGGTTGGAGCTCAAAACAAAGGACCCTCGTGCATTCCAGAACTTCATGAGGATGCTCCACCATGTTTGGACAAATTTGTACAGCAGCTGAGACCAGCGTTGATCAAGGAAAACACCAACTTCCGGCCCAAAGCCTGGACCCTGGGCTCAAGTGCACTGGACTCTGCACCACCTGGCCTCCGGGACCACGTACAGGAAGCATGCAGTACGCCTTGAGGGGGCCACACAACACCATCAGCTTGGTCAGAGAAAGTGCTGCAGGCATTCATCGAAAGAATACCTGAGGAGCTCGTCCAGTGCCCCTCCACTGAACAAGGCTGGAAGAAAGTGTGCAAAAGCCGTTGTTACAGAAAGTGAACTTCCCCACACCGTTGGAGCCATTAGATGGCAAGGCACGTGGCTTGCAAAGCGCCAGCCAAGTCGGGGTCCACTTATTTCAAATAACAGGGCTTCTTCAGCATCATCCTCTTCAACCATGGTCGATGCTGACTACAAGTTCATTTACATCGATGTTCAGCCAATGGCTCATCTTCAGATGCCCAGGTTTATACAATTGCCAGTCACCTCCAGGAGGGGCTGGAACGCAACCTCATGGGGCTTCCCAGATTCCAGACCCCTGCCAACGACACACAAGATTGTGCCCTTACTTCATCGTGGGGAGACGCCTTCGCAACCTCAGAAACCCTACCTCATGAAGCCCTACACTCCAAATGCTCACCCGTGAAGAGAAGGATTTCAACTAACAGCTGTCCAGGGCAAGGCGGGTGGTGGAGAACACCTTTGGCATCCTGGCCAACAGGTTCCAGGTACTTCTCACCACCATTGCAGCATCACCCAGAGACCGTGAGGAGGATCGTGGAAGCTTTGCTGCATTCCTGCCAAATCTCAATGCGCACCGGCTACCCAGTCTTGCAAGAACAGGGTCTGGACTCCAACAGGCAAATTGGAGACATGAGCCTTGAGGGAATGGAGCAAGGGCAAAACCTGATGACACTGAGGATGTGCAGGCCCCAACAGAGCCTTCATTGTGAAGGGAAGAAAAGCAGCGCAATCTCCTGAGACACTTGGTGCAACTCCCCAGCTGGAGCAGTGGAGTGGCAAGGGACAGGATTGATTTAGATGCTAATGGATGCTGACCTTCCAGCCTGTCTTCATCACACTGATGAGCTTGCCTGTTGTTGTGGGCTACAATTGAACAGGCGGTTTTAATTAAAGAGTTGTGTTTATATTGACATGTGTGATGAATGATTACATTAGTATTGATAATAAAAGGGCATATGTGTGCACCTGGGAGGGTGGACCATACAGTCCCACTATGCTTGCCACTGGAGTTTATCTGTCCCACTGCTATCTTAACCATCCACAGCATACAAAGGCTTAACATTTCTAAAAGTTATCCACCAAGACTTTATAAAAAAAAGAAATGAAGCAAGTGTGTGAATCAAAGATAACTTTATTAACAACAGGCTATAAAACAAAATTAGTCTCTGGCACTCCTCTGTCCTCAGTCTCAGGTGTGAAGGGTCCAGTGCTGTGGAGGTGGCTGGTGCTTTAGTGCTTGTCTTGAAGCGCCATGGGGTGCCGCATCAGCATAGTCCCAGCTGAAGCCCAACCACCGCCATAAGCATCATTCATGCAGCTCCTCCAGAGCAGAAGCAGCAGAAGCTCCAGCCCCAGAAGAGCGAGCCCGAGCTTACAGAAAGCCCAGCAGAACCAGAGTGAGGGCAGGGGGTGGAGGGTGCCTGATCCCTCTTGCCAGGCTGGCAGCAGATGGCTGAGGGCTTCTGTTCTTCTGTTCTTTCTGGTTGTGGGGTGCTGGCTGGCAGGGAGGCTTGCAGGAACCAAGGCTGGCACCAAGGCTGGCAGGAAGGCAGGCACCAAGGGCTGGCAGGAAGGCTGGCAGGAAGGGCTGGCAGGAAGGCTGGCAAGGCAGGCAGGGCAGGCACCAAGGCTGGCAGGCAGGCATGAACCAAGGCTGGCAGAAGGCAGGAACCAAGGCTGGCAGCAGACTGCTGGCAGATGGCTGGCAGCAGGCAGACAGCAAGGCTAGCAGGAGGCTGGCAGCAGGACTGGCAGGCAGGCAGACAGCAAGGCTGGCAGGGAGGCTGCAGCAAGGCTGCAGCAAGGCTTGCAGGCAGGCATGCAGGCATGGCAGCAAGGCTGTCATCCATCCGGCAGCAGGTCTTTCCTCTGAATGGCTGACCTGCTCCGAGCTTGCTTCCCTTATATCCGCGGGGCTTACGCATGCTCTCCCGCATGCGCAATTATGCTCGGCATCCGTGTAGGCTTCCACTGTGCATCCGCTCGGCTTCCGACTGTGCATCCGCTTCACCTCTCTGCTCCGCTCTGCATCCGCTCTGCATCCGCTCTTTCCGTTCCGCGTTCCACTTTGCTGA
Source organism: Laticauda laticaudata (assembly GCA_004320025.1). NCBI lineage: Eukaryota > Metazoa > Chordata > Lepidosauria > Squamata > Elapidae > Laticauda > Laticauda laticaudata. Next base: position 54,621 of record BHFT01032679.1, on the reverse strand, counting down.
GTTCCCGGAAGCCTAGCGGATGTGCCATCCGCTCCATCAGCTAGGCTTTCCGTTCCAATCTGCTTTCCATCCGCTCTGCGTCCTCCCCGCTCCGTTCCTTTTCCGTTGTTATATGCAAATTTTTGCCCCTTTTGAGAGCAGATAACAACGGATGGAACATTTTCTCATCCGCTGTGTTCTTTTTACAAACATTTTGCATCCATTGGGCAGTGTGACAGGGCCTTTATTCTGTGTTATTTCTTGTTTGGACAGGTTCTCCCCCTTCCTCTCTGGGTGAGTCTGTGGGAGGAGTTTCCCCTTCCTCTCTATTTATGTCCGTGTTCCCCAATGTCCCTCAGGTTCCTAGTTAATCTATGTGTCTTCTCCAGCTTTGGCCACCCATTATGTTGACCCTGTAAGAATGGGGCCCTGTTATTTGGCCCACCTCGTCAGCACCATAGAGGTTCCCGTTAGGTTTTTAGTATAAGCTGGATCACCCATTTGGAATGTCTGGCATTTGCTGGATAAATCTCGGGGTCTGTCTGGTTTGTATGTGGGGTGTAATCTGTCTCATGGTGATCTCAACTTTCTTCCCATGAGTAGTTCGGCAGGGCTTTTATTTGTTGTTGCACTGGGTATTATGTGCTGTATGCTTAATAATTTATCTATTTTCCCTTATGCATCCCCTGATCCCAGTTTCTGGAGGGTCTCTTTCGTGTATCGGACCATGTGTTGCACTTGACCACTCATCAATGGATGTCCAGGTGCCGATAGAGAATGCCATATCTTGTTCTGTGCTAGAATATCTTCAAAATGGGTAGCCGTGAACTGGGGCTCATTTTCAGATAAAAGTATGTCCGGCAAGCTGTGTGTGGCAAATAGTTTCCTTAGGTTTCTAATTACTGCCTCTGTTGTTGTGGACTGCATGATGCTGACTTCCAGCCATTTAGGATATGCATCCACGACGATAAAAAATGTGTGTGTCTTTACTGGCCGCATGAAATCAATATGTACCCTTGACCAAGGCCCCCTTGGTGTTTCCCATTCATGGTTGGGTTCCATGGGTGATGCTGGCCTGTGTTCCTGCCAAACCTTGCAGGCAGATATCCATGTCTCTATTTCTTTATCCATCCTTGGCCACCATACATTACTCCTTGCCAGGGATTTCATTCTCACTAGCCCCGGATGTCCCACATGCAACATTTCCATTATATCATCCTTAAAATCTCAGGAATTATTACCCGATCCCCCCACTGTATGCACCCTTTGTTGATAGTTCCATTTGCCTGTTCTGGAATGGTTTAGTTTCATCAGCTTTTTCCCTGTCAGGCCACCCTCTCCCTACCCAGTTCAAAACGCATACCAGAGTTCTGTCTTTAGCTGTTGCTCTCACAATATCAGTTGCTGTTACTGATGTTCGATGAAATGTTTCTATCAGGAGTATGGTTGTCGCTGGCGCTGGATCCTCTTCCTGGATGGGTAGGGGGCATTGACTCAGTGCATCTGCATGGTCAATGTCTCTTCCTGGCCTGTAGATTAATTTGTAGTCGTAGGCAGCCAGGAATTCTATCAAACGAATCATTCTGGGGGACAAAATGGTCGACGTGGCTCTGTCCCCTGCAATGATGCCCAAGAGTGGTTTGTAGTCTGTGACTAGTGTAAACTTTCTATCGTATACGAATTCATGGAATTGCTTGATTCCAGTGACTGCGGCTAATGTTTCTTTGTCTAGTTGGCTATAATTCCGGTCCTGTTTGGATGTCTTTGAGTAGGCTACGAGGGCTTCTTTTCTGTTCAGTAAGATGTCTCTGATGATCACGCCGACCCTGAATGGTGATGCATTACAAGTTAATATTAATGGTAAAGTCTCATTGTACTGGATTAGTACGCGGTCTAATGTAATTATGCTCTTGATCTCTTGGAACGCTGCTTCTTCTTTTTGCCCCCAAACCCAGGCTGCTTTCTTGTCAAGCACTCTGTGGAGTAGCTCCACCACTGTTGCCTTCTGGGGTAAGAATACATGGTAAAAGTTAATGAGACCAAGGGAGGCTTGAAAGTCTGTTTTGCTTGTTGGCCTGGGGGCTTCTTTGATTGCTTTAATTTTACTACTTCCTTTCACTGTCTATTAAATAGCCCAGGAATTCTACTTTGTTGGCTGCTAGCTGGCATTTTTCCTTTTTCACTTTTAACCCCACATCTTTGAACCAGCTTAAGATTTCCCTTAAATGTTCTTGTAATTGTCCTCGGCTAATATGAGGACATTACCGAAGTAAGACACCACTCTTTTTATTCCATGCAATAATTGTTCCATGAGGATCTGGAATAGCTCTGGGGCAACACTAACCCCAAATTGTAGGCAGTTACATTTGAAAGCTCCTCAGTGTGTTACAATTGTCTATGCTTCTGCCGTCTCAGCATCTATCAGTAATTGCTGGTAGGCTTGTGCAAGATCAAGTTTTGCAAAGATCTTCCTCCACCCCAGGGAGTGTAAAAGGTGTTGTACCACTGGGACGGGGTACGTACTCTGTTGTAGTGCGCAGTTAAGGGTCACCTGATAGTCAGCACAGATGTGCAGAGATCCATCTGGCTTTATAGGTATGATGATGGGGGTTTCCCATTTTGCATGGTCTATGGGTTCTAGGGTTCCTTGGGAAATAAGTTTGTCTAACTGCTAGTCTATTTTTGGTTTAAGCACAAATGGAACTCACCTTGCCTTTAATCTAATTGGGGCTATGTTTGGATCTAGGTTAAAAGAAATAGGGGACTCCAAGTACTTGCCCAATTTTTCATCAAACACTTCCCAGAATTCCTCCATCAAGTTGTCTTCCCACTTGCTTTCTGTGATGCTGTGGATTCCAGTGAAATCGATCCCCAATGGCTTGAACCATGCGAGTCCCAACAGGTTTAGCCAGTCCCAGTCAACCATGGTTAATGGCAGGATTCCAGAGTAGTGTTGGAAGTCACTTGGAATTCACCTATGCCAATGACTGGAATCTTGTTCCCTTGATAGTCCTTTAGGGTTATTCTTTGTTTGCTCAACTGGCCCTTTGTCAGGTTGGGAATTAGACTTTTGATGGTGTTCCATGATACCATCAACAGAAGAGATCCAGAATCCACTTCCATCTGACATTGTTTACCTTCTATTGTGACTTGAACATGGACTTTGCCGTATTGGAGGGGCCCACTGTCACGGTCTGGTGCGTTTCACTCCTCGTTGTGGTTGACTTGTTGCTCCATCAGTTCTGGCTGAATTGGCTCTGGCGGTTCTTGGGTTGATTTTCTTGGTTCCTTGGAGGTGTGCCTTGTGTCGGCCTTCTGCTGCTTGGCTTGAATGCTCGGCATGCCCTCACAATGTCCTCTTCGCTTGCATCATTGGCAGATGGCATCACAGAAATGGCATTCTGATTGGAGGTGATTTCCCTCATAGCCCGCACACCAAAATTCCTTCCACTTCTTTTCTTGGATTTTCTGGCACCTTTCTGGGTGTAGTTGGTTCACTTCCTGATCGTTGGCCGGTCCTGACTCGGACTCAAGGTCCACATGGTGAAGGCATCTTTCTGGGGGGGTATGGAGTCTTCTTCATCTTCCTCATGCCTGTGGCGGACTTCTGGGACACTTCTTTGGCTGATGCTTCTTCGATGGCATCCTATAGTGTTATTTTAGGCTTTGTTATGAGGTGGTTCTGTAGTGCCTGGTTCCTAAGTCCGAGAACTACACAATCCCTCATCGCCTTGTCCACATTCAGGAATTTGCATGCTCTGGCAAGGTCCCTCAGGCTTGTAACAAAATCATTGATGCTCTCTCCATCCTTCTGGTCTCTCCGGTAGAACTCTCTTGATTAGACTGGATACCGGTGGTGTATAATGGATCCTCAGAATTCTCTCTAAATCTGGCCAGGCCATTGCTTTTACATCACTTGGGGCCACAAGAGCTTTAGCCATCTTGAAAAGAGCGGGGCCACAATGCGTGAGGAAGACGGCTCATTTCCTCTGTTCTGTAATGTTCATCATGTCGCTGCTTTCCAGTAACATCTGGAATCTATCAACATAGGATTCCCACTCCTCGGTCATCAGGTCGAACAGTATGGATGACATATTGTTCCTGGCCATGTTGAGTTCTTTTTCTGGTTGGTTAGCCATGTGTTCATGGTCCCACTTCTCTCAGCATCCCATCCTCGTCACCCATGTTAAGTTGTGGGTGAGAGATCATGCAGGAGGCTCAGGTTGCTTAGCTTCTTTATTGCATTGTCTAGGACTGTTCCGGCAGCCATGGCAGCTCCTTTTACAGGTTGAGCTGCTCGCAGATACAACCAGTGATGGCTCTGTAAATTCCCACCATTGCGGACCAACCAATCAGGAGTGACTATGTAAATATCTAACAAAATTGTTAATTATCTGGTTTCATTGAGGCTTACCTGGGTTCCTGGCATCTTCCCAACTATGTATGTGTTACTGTGTTTTCAAGTCTGCAATTCCTTCTTCTGTCCTGTCACATTAATTACTGCAGCTTGGTCTGTTTGGATTTTTAGTTATAGTTTGTATGTACTTTGTTTTCAGATTGAATTTCCTCCTTTTAAAGACTGTTCCTGGGAGAGTTTTTCTCCAGCCAAAGGTAACCTGAACATTGGGGGCAAAGTTGGAGCTAATAAAGGGACTCTCCTTGCTTATTTGACTGTGTTGTTTTTGTGCCACACCCCAGGTTATCACACTGGGGCTTAAGCCTAGGTCACATCGCCCGACGGATGCAAAATGTATGTAAAAGGACACAGTGGATGGCCAAAAATCCGGGGGTGGCTCCATCCATTCTTATCCGCTCTCAAAAGGGGCAAAAATTTGCATAAACAGACGCGATAACACAGAATGGAGAGAACGGGACAGGGGGGAGGGACGTAATTGCGGATGAACACACCCGTGCTAATGCTCAATGGAAGCTAGAGCGGATGAAAAGCAGATGGAGCGCGGATGGCATGTCCGCAGGGCTTCCAGGGGAGCAGAGCTAAAGTGGACACATAGCGGGAAAGAGCGGATGCGTAGCGGTTGCAAAGGGATGCGTAGCGGATGACGCGGATGTGTAGCGGATGTTGTAGCGGATTGACACAGGTGCGTAGCAGATGCGTAGCGGATCGCGTTGCATTACACTGTGCATGCAGGGAGAATGCATTTGCATCAGTCCCATTGGATATAAAAGGAGGGCAGCTCGCACGAGGCCAGCCATTCAGAGGAAAGACCTGCTGCGCAGGACACATCTTCATCGAGAGACCATGGGAAAAAAGAGGAGGAAGCCTGTGCCATCTTCTGCCAGCCCTGGCAAGAGGGATAGATCACATCCACCCCTGGCGCTGACTCTGCTGCCTGCTGCTGATGATGATGATGATGCCTGCTCCTGCTGCTGATGCTGCTCCCTGCTGCTGGTGGTGGTGGTGCTTCTCCTGCTGCTGTTGGTGTTTCTCCTGCTGCTGCTGTGGTGGGATCAGCCCAAGCCCTGAAAGCCCTGAATGATGAAGGCCCTGCTGCTGAAGCCCTTGCCAGAGGGCGGAAGAGGCAAGGCAAGGAGAAGGGAAGAGGGAAGCAGTACTCCATCACAGAGGAAGAGCATGAGGAGGAGGTGCTGGGAGTGGGCTGAGGGATTGAGAACAAGTACATGTTGGAGAAAGGGCACAGGCTGGTACAGAAAACAAACTAGTTGAAAAAGGCATGCAGCCGGCTTGGAGACAGATAGGCACAGACCCTGCGGCTACACTTGATGTCCTCCTTGGGTGGTGGAAGCAATATGCACACACTGGTTCACAGAGGAAGACTGCACCCTAAAGAAGTCTGGCCAGGCCGCGGGAGAGAGCTACGTCATGGCAAATTGCAGCTTCCTGGAGGGTGAGGCAGCCACACAAGGAGCCAGTCCTCTCGTCTACTCTCAGCTCATCAGGCAGCCCACAGCCAGCCAGTGCTCTTCTGGCCAGGAGACAGCGACGGTCGCCAGGCAGGTGTCCACCGAGAACGCCTCGCCGACCAGAGACCCGACAGCCTTGCACACTGCTATGCCGGAGGACATGGAAGATATCTCTCACACCGAGCACTGGAGCAAGCAAGAAGCGCGACCACAGACCAACGCCACAACCAGCCGCGCCCAACGCTAGCCAGTCTCGCTACAGCAACAGCGGCAGGGCAGAGGGCAGTGGCACCGTGACGGCTGGGCACGAGAGCCATGTACTGTCCTGGCCTTGGAGATCAGGGGACATGATCAGACCGACAGTGCAGCATCTCCTCTCTCAGCTGGCTACACTGTCTGGAAGGGCCATTTCCTATTCCTCAAAACTGCAAGCACCTTCCTCAACCTACGTGACCGACCTGTGCCAGGTACGCGCTGGCCCATGTATCAGAGGTATCCAACGAGGGATACCAGGCCCGGCTCCATCCATCCGCCGCGGTAAGTGACAGCCAGAGGACAACGTTCGACACCGCGTAGTCTGGCCAGAGAGAGGACGACTCGGGGGCTGTGGGCTTGCCTGGTAATGAGCGGGTAGAACGAGGCGTGCTGCTTGGCATGTGTCGGACTCCCGTCGCGATGAACCCTGCACTGGCGTGTGCGCATACGAGAAGCTGCATTGTGTCTGGACAGCGTTGACCGCGGCACTGTGGCCAGACTTCTTACAGGTGCAGCGTTTCCAATACCGAGTGGTGCATATGCCGTTCCACCGATTGCCGAGGACATCAAGCCACGTGTAAGCCACCGAAGGCTCCTCCGCCTTGCTGTCTCCAAGCTGCCTGCTTGTCACTTGGTTGTCTCACATGAGATCCTTTGGCCTTCCTCCACATATTATGCTCGTTGCTACCCTCCAGCCATTCCCAGCACCTCGCTCCTCCATGCTCCTGCTGCGGATGGCAGTACTGCTTTCCTCTCTCCCTGTCTCCTTCTCTTGCTGCTCTTCCTCCCTCTGGCAGGGCCTTCAGCTTCACCTGGGCCTTGGGGCTGGCTCACCGAGCAGCGCATCAGGAGTGAAGCAGCAGGAGAAGCAGCAGGAGAAGCAGCTACCAGGCACCAGCAGCAGAAGAAGCGCACCAGCATCAAGCAGAGTCAAGGTGCCAGGGGGATGGGATGCGTGGATCTCTCCTCTTGCCCAGAGCTGGCAGCGGCCAGCGCTTCCTCTTACTTCCCCTGATGAAGATTCTGTAGATTATGTTCCGGCAGCAGGTCTTCCTCTGACCATGTCTGACCGCTTGGCGATATGCTGCCTCCATTATTATTATCTGTGGGGCCTGACGCAATCCGATACCTCTCCACCATGCGCATGATCCACTAGGCATCCGCTTACACATTTCTGCTCTGCACTGCGCTGCATGCACTTCTCGTCAATCATCGCACCGCTCTCGCATCCGCCTTCATCCACTACGCATCGTGCTTTTCCGCACTATTGCAGTCCGCTTTGCTCTCGCCTCCCTCAGAAGCCCTGCGGACCGTGCCATCCAGCTTCATTACCGCTAGGCTTTCCGCTGTGAGAATCACGTTTTACAATTCTGGCGATACGTCCGTCCCCGCCGTTGTTGTCCTGCTTCTGTTTATGCAAATTTGGGGCACTTTTGAGAGCGCGATAACCAACGGGATGGGAAAATTTGCTCATCCGCTGTGTCCTTTTTACATACGTTTTGCATCCATCGGGCGATGTGACCTGGCCTTAAAATTGGTAACATATTAGGAGACTATTTATCAAATCTAAATGTGGACAACCAACAGCTCCAAGGCTACACCCAGCCCAAATCCATTTTTCCAGCCTTCAGAATCCCTTCTCGGATGAATAATGAAAATTAACAATTTTGTTATTCCAAAACAAAATCACTGGACACCCCAAAATAGACTTGAAATTGTTTTGATAAACAAATGATAAAACTAGAAGAATAGAGAAACACTCACATGCCTCCATACCTGATGTAGTTTTGGCTATTTTGCACCAATGCCCTATTTTTGCAGCTCTGTGTCATTTTCCAAAGTTTTCCAGCAATGTTCTGTAGCATAGCCATTAGATTCTAACAGCATTCAGGCAACATTTTCATGCATAACGTGGAATGTTAATAGAAATATTTCAAAGCAAATTAACATTAAAAGGGAAAATAGTCGAAATGTTTGCCAGTAGAAATTTTGTTGGATGGTCATAGTATTCTTTTTGCTGTAAATCTTTTCTTCCCAGCTTGTGGGCAGCCTGTGATATCACAGACTGTTGGAGGGCAAGCAGCTCTTGAAGGGACATGGCCCTGACAAGTCAGCATTTTTCAAGCCAACAAACAGGTTCCCTCATCAGCTCCAACTGGGTAATATCTGCCGCTCACTGCTTCAATTTGTGAGTAGACATTAGAACATTAGACACTATGACACAGGCACTGCAGAGATTTGCTCCAGAGGCAGCTGGAAATTAGGCTGAATGATTCTGTCATCAGAGTTTTGGGTCTCAAGTGCAGTCAAGCAACTGAGAAAAGGCAAAAGAAGTGGGTGTGGTGTTCATTGTTGGGTGTGGTGGTTGATGGTCTTCCCATCAGGCAGATCAACAAGACTGCCTCAGGCAGTAGTATCAAAAGATACTGAAGCTACTGTATAATGCCAGAAAAATAAACTGGGTCAGTCACACAGCCTTTCTGAAACTCCCCTAAATTAGCCAACTAGATGGAGGTAAGATAGATCTTCCAGTCCATTCAGCTTCTACACCAGGGTTGTCAAACTGGTGGCCTACTGTCCAGCTGCATTACATGCAAGCAACATCCACTCTGGCTCCGCAAAGGCAAAATTGTCACAATACATTGTGATAGGTCACGTGACGCAATCAAGTTTGATACCCATGTTCTATACAGTAAATGAAAGTGGAGGACTTGGCCTCAAACACTGATGTGGAAGCAAAATGGCAGAGCATTAGAAAAGAGGAATACAGGTAGTCCTAACCTTATGACCATAACCAAATACAAATTGTTCAGTGATAAATTTGTTAAGTTAATTTTTGTCCCATTTTATGAATTTTCTTGCCACATTTGTTAAGTGAATCACTACAGTTGTTAAATGACGAACAAGTTGTTAAGTCAATCTGGTTTCCCCATTGACTTTGCTTGTCAGAAGGTTGCAAGAGGTGATCACATGACCCCAGAACACTACAACCATCATAAATGTGCATCAGTTATCAAGCATCTGAATGTAAATCACATGACCATGGGGATCAAAAGTGTGAAAAATGGTCATAACTGACTTTTCTAGTGAGTAACTTTGAATGGTCACTAAGTGAACTGTTGTAAATTGAGGACTACCCGTAGAAGAAAATAACCTCTCTTCATTTTTAAACCTAAGATGTCAAGTTTTGTAAAGTCCACCCAAATGCAATACTTTCTGTTTAAATCAGTGTTTCTCAACCCTAGCATCAACTTGATGAGAAACTAGCTGAGAAATTTTGAAATTAAACTTCATATATCTTAAAGTTGTCAAATTTGAGAAACACTAGTTAAAACTAAAGGCACCTTAAAGAGTATTTTGTATATTTTTATAGAATTTTATTGATATAGTTTTAGCTTTTAATATTGTAAGTCTCCCAGAGTTACTCTGCGGTAAGTTAAGACCCTGTCACACTGCCCAACAGATGCAAAACGTTTGTAAAAAGGACACAGCGGACGAGAAAAATGTTCCATCCGTTGTATCCGCTCTCAAAAGGGGCAAAAGACAGAGCTGGCTATAACACGGAAAGGAAACGGATGGGGGAGGATTGCAGACGTGGATGGCAAAGCAAGATGCGGTACGGAAGCCCTAGAGAGATGGAAGTGGAGGGAGCGGAGGTGGCCATCGCGCAAGGCTTCCGGGTCTCAGCAAAGCACACGCGGGATACGGATACAAGCGGATGCAGAACGGACTTGCAAGCAGGATGAAGCGATGCAGAGCGGAAAGACCTAATCGCGGATGCACTAGCGAAAGTCCTAAACGGATGCCTTAGAGTTAATTGCGCCATACGGGGAGGGGATGCCATCTGCATAAGCCACAGCGGATATAACGGGAGCAGCTCGAGCGAGGTCACCATTCAGAGGAAAGACCTTGCTGCCAAGAAGGATTGACAGCCTTGCCTGCCATGGCCTGCATGCCTGCTTGCCAAGTCTTGCTGCAAGCCTTGCTGCCAGACCTCCCTGCCTAGCTTGCTGCCAGCCTTAGTCGCCAGCTGCCTTCTGCTGCCAGGCCTGTGCCTGCCAGCCTTGGTATCCATGCCTCATGCCAGCCTATGTGCTGACCTGCCCTGCGCCAGCCTTCCTTGCCAGCCTTCCATGCCCAGCCTTCCCTGCAAGCCTTCCTGCCAGCCTTCCTTCCAGCCTTTCTGCCAGCCTTGTGCCTGCCTTCCTGCCAGCCTTGGTGCCCAGCCTTGGTTCCTGCCAGGCCTCCCTGGCCAGCCAGCAACCCCCACAACCATGGGGAACCCCACAACCATGGGAAGAACAGAAAGCCCTAGCCATCTGCTGCAGCCCTGCAAGAAGAGGACAGGGCGCACCCTCCCACCCTGGCCCTCACTCTGGTTTTCTGCGGGCTTCTGTCACAGGCTCACTCTTCGGGCAGGAGCTTCTGCTGCTTCTGCTTCTGGAGAGCTGATGATTGATGCTTCAGGTAGGCGGTGGTGCTTCAGCTGTGACTATCTGATGCTGCACCCCAATGGCTCTTCAGACATATGCACCTAACTAGCACCAGCCACCTCCTACAGCACCTGGACCCTTCACCCCTGCGGAGGACTTGAGCGTGCAGAGACTCATTTTGTTTATAGCTTGTTGTTAATAAAGTCTATCTTTGATTCACACACTTGCTTCATTTTCTTTTTTTAATAAAGTCTGCTGGAAACTTTTAGAAATGGTTTAAGCTTTGCATGCTTGAGGGATGGGTTAAGATAGCAGTGGCGATGGCAGGGATACCTGGGGATGTGAATAATAGCTGGGGATGGTAGGATACGTGGGATGGGCAGAGATACCTTTGGGATGGTTAAGATAGCCAGTGGATAGATAAAACATCAGTGCAAAGCATAGTGGACTGTATGTCCACCGCTCCCAGGTCCACACATATATGGCCCTTTATTATCAATACTAAGTTATATCAATCACCCACACATGTTCAACATCAACACAACTCTTATTACAAGCCACTGTTCATTGTGAGCCCACCCAACATACATGGCCCCAATTCTCATCAGTGGAGAGATCAGGCTGAAGGAGACATCCACTTAGTCCATCATCATCCTGTCTTGCCGACTCCACTGCTCCGCTGGGGAAGTTGCACCAGTGTCTAGGAGTTGCGCTGCTTCCTTCCCTTCACGTGAGGCTCTGTTGGTGGGCTTACAATCCTCAGGTGTCTATCAGGTTTGCCCTTGCCTCCATTCCCAGAGCTCGCATGTCCTCCCATTGCCTCGTTGGAGGTCCACGAACCCTGTTCTGCAGACTGGAGCGTAGCGGTGGCGCATGAGATTGTAGCAGGAGCAAGCAAGCTTCACGATCCCTCACTGGTCTCTGGCGATGCTGCATTGGTGCGTGAGATTACCCTGGAACCTCGATGGACCTACCAGAGCCAAAGCGATTCCTCCACCACCCGCTCCTTCCCTGGACAGCCTGCTACGTTGAAGATGCCTCTCTCAACGGCGTAGCATTTGAGGTGTAGGGCTTCATGAGGTAAGTTCTGAGGAGAAAGACCCCACGATACAGTAGGCACATCTTGCATTCGTTGGGCAGGGGTCTGGTCTGGTAAGCCCACGATGAGGTTGCGTTCCAGCCCCTCCTGGATGGTGACATGGCATATTCGCGTAATACCTGGCATCTGAAGCTGACCGTTGCCTGGAAGCATCGATGCTACATGAACATTGTAGTCAGCATCAACCATGGCGAAGAGGGATGATTGAAGAAAGCCGAAGTTTGAAATAAGTGGACTCCCGACTTTGGGCTGGACTTTGCAGGCCCGTGCTTCAATTGATGGCTCCAACGGTGTGGGGAAGTTCCACCTCTCATACCACTGACTCTGCAACTTTCTTCCAGCCATTGTTTCCAGTGGTGGGCCACTGGCAGTGTAGGACTCCTCCAGTATATTTCTTCAATGATGGCCTGCACCATGTCTTCTTTGCACCACAATGCTGATGGTGTTTGTGTGGCACCCTCCAGCCGTGACTGCATGCTCCTGTAGGTGGTCCTCGAGGCCAGGTGGTGCAGAGTGAGTGCCAACCTTGAGTCCAGTTCCAGGCTCGGCCGAAGTTGCTTGTTTGCCTTGGTCAACCTGGGTTCAGCCGCAATGCACAACTTCGTCCAAACATGCTGGCAGGCATCCATCATGAAGTTCTGGCAATGCATGAGGTCTTCGTTCTGAACCCACCATCACCTGTGTTTGTACAGTCCGTACTCTGCTCTCTGCCTATCCATCTCGCGAGCCCAACGCTTCTTTGCCGCCTCTTTTCTTTTCCCATGGTGAAATTCACAGAGCCTGTAGAATGGCTTCGCACTGCTTGCAGAACGATGGTGGGACTGCCAAAGGACTCTTTGTTACATCGGACGGTGGACATGACTGGATGCTGTGGGTAGAGCAAGAGTCAGAATGAAGCTGCAGAGGTCTGCACCACATGGCTGCTGGGCTAAGTGATCCAGGTGAGTTGCTCCCCCTTTTTATAGGCCCGTATAGGCAAGTATAGTTTTCCATCTCTAGCATCCTCTAGGACATCCTTAATATCGAGATAGGTCCCCTCATTGCGACAGTTTTTTCCACTTTTTTAAATGTTTTTTTCCGTTTCTGCATCTGCTACGGCACCATTCTGCACCGTTCCACGTCCGTTCTGCTTCCTCCCTGCGTCCGTTTACCGCTGGAGCGGATGGAGTTGCGCGGATGCACAGCGGATGCCTAGCGGATATAGCGGATGTGTAACGGATGCCTAACGGATGCCTAGCAGATGCCTAGCGGATGCAGAACGGATGTATTGGATACATTTTCCGCGCAAACGTTTTGAGCAGCTCAAAACCCTCTGAGCGGATGAAACGTCAATAGACAGATGCTGGACGGATAGAGGATGAAAAACGGAGGCAGTGAGTACAGAACGGATACATTGCGTTAATCAACGGATGACAAGTGTCCGTTTTACATCCTCTTTCCATCCGCTGGTGCAGTGTGACAGGGACTTTAGGTAGCCAATAAATTTGACAAATAAAGTGAAAATATCCAAGAGAAAAGCAGATTCAAACAATTATATTATTGTTTTTAAAAATAAAACATATTAACACATATAACAGCTTTTTCTTTGGTTGCATTGAAGAGAAAAGAGTCATAAATTGGCCTTCAATAATTTCTCATGTACAGGGATTCAGCATCATAGTTTGAATCTAGGGAGAGAACAACTTTACTGACTCTTTGCAAGAAATAATGGAATATCATGGACATTGATGATACATAAAAAAAGTTATCTCCTGAGTAGCAATAACCTATCCATAGCTTTGCAGTGGGGGAGAAATAGATTCCCTAGGCACAACTGGATCCAGGAAACTTAATCCACTATCTTAGTTCTGTACAACAGTAATTTTAACTAAAGAGTTGATGAGTTTTTAGCTCCAAGGGTCTGAGTCGTAGTGGCACAGGTTAGAGTGCAGTACTATAGGCTACTTCTACTGCTTGCTGGCTGCCTGTAATTTGGCAGTTTGAATCTCATCAGGCTTAAGGCTGACTTAGCCTTCCATCCTTCCGAAGTCAGTAAAATGAGGGCTCAGATTGTTGGGGGCAATATGCTGACTCTGTAAAGTAAAAGCACTGTAAAGTGGTATACATCTAAGTGCTATTGCCATTCACAAATATGTTTTCAAAAAATCAAGATAGCAATTCTGAGAGTGAAAACTCCTCGTTTTTTATATGGGCCATATATAAAGGATATAAAGCATATAAAAAGTGAACTGAATTTGGATCAATCTGTCACCATCTTGGGTTTTGTTTTTTTTAACCACATTCTGCAAACACTATTGCAAAGGCTTATATTTCACTTTTGATTCTCAACTTTCAGTCCTGAAGCACCCTATGAAATACAGTTGGGTACTTATAAACTCCTGGACCCTTCTTCTAATATGATGAAATTGGCTGTTAAACGTATCATCTCCCATCCTGACTACAAGAAAGATGAGGCCTCCAGTGGGGACATTGCTTTAATGGAGCTGAATTCCCCAGTGACTTTCAATGACTATATCCTTCCCTCTGCTTGCCAGCATCTTCTGTGGAGTTTCCTGCAAATATAAAGTGCTGGGTCACTGGATGGGGACAGATTGGGTCTTCAGGTGAGGAAACCTGGAGGAAGCATGTTTAATTGTTCTCAGAGACCCAGAAGGCCGGGTTATGTGTGATGTTTGTTTGTTTGTTTGCTTGCTTAGTTCCTTCCTTGCTTCCTTGCTTGCTTGCTTGCTTGGTTGTTTTTTCCTTTCCTGGTGCCCAGCCATACACATCTTTATTTGGGAAAAGAAAGCTGCCGAGGTTGCTTTTCCTATGTGGGTTTTAAAGCCTTTCCATAGTCTTCCTCAACATGACTTGATGCGTGTTGGTTGCATCTATTTTGCATAGACAGCAAAATCTTCATGAGAGTTGTCATGGAGTAAAGTAACTTGATCCATGGTGGTGCAATGGTTAGAATGCAGTATTGCAGGCTAATTCTGCTGACTGCCAGCAGTTTGATTCGCATAGGCTCAAAATTGACTCAGCCTTCCGTCCTTCCAAGATCAGTAAAATGAGGACCTAGACTGTTGGGAGCAATATGCTGACTCTGTCAGCCATTTAGAGAAGGCTGTAAAGCATTGTGAAGCAGTATATACTGTAAATCTAAGTGCTACTGCTATTGCTAAACTGAGTGAGGAAGTCCATCTATGAAAAGTTTGGTTTTATTGAATTTGTTTTGAATAAAGAAGACTAATAGAACTGGAGAACTAAAGAATTTAGATGATGTCTATCAAATGAATCTATACATGGAGAGGTGATAAAGAGAATGGTAGATTTCAAAGTACAGATGAATTGCTTGCACTGACCTGGAAATGGTTAGGGTACTAGTTTGGAAGAAGCTTTTTGAGGTATCATTGAGGGCAAACTAATGGAAGTCTTTTTAAAATGCATCTGTTTAAAAAAATGGGGAGTACAATTTTTCATGACTCCAACTATATACAATAATGAACAAGATTACATAAGAGTCGAGGTATCACACATAAGTACACATTATAAATCTGCCCAGATGTTGCTGAAATACATTACATTTCCCAGAATCAGTCATCTTCCTGGTTGGGACTGCTAGGATTTGTGGTTTAGCAACATCTGGAGATCTACAACATCTGTTGTCTTTGCATTCTGGGAATGAAAATTGTCCCATTTTTCTCTTCTACAGTAAACTTGGCCCCACCCCAAATCCTTCAGGAACTGGAAGTACCAATCATAGATCGTAAGACCTGCAACAATCTCTATAACATAAGAAAAAAATTCAGTTACAAACTGATGTCAAAGCTGATATGATCTGTGCAGAGTACAAAGAAGGTGAAAAGGATGCCTGCCAGGTAGGATATTCTAAAATCTATTCTTTAGAGATTCAGAATGACACGCAAAGAAAAATACTGGACAACTAAGAGAAAGTTGTATAGGTATCTTCACGGTTCTGGAAGGAGTTAAATATATTAGGCATTTGTTAAACCAATTCAAAAGACCAGGAGTGCAAAAATATGGGCCACAATTTCTTTGGGGTTCTTCAGGCTGAAAGTAACCTGTCTACCTCTCTTCAATGATAAAACTTTTTCAAATACATAAAGAAACATCTGCACCACTGGTGATCTATTTTGGGTGCTGATTTTCCTGAACATGAAGAGAGAAATGATCACTATTCAAAGTGATATTAAGTAATATGATCCATCAGGATCTCCCTCTTTTTGAGTAGGAAATTGTGGGGAGGAGGGGTCATAGAGAACAGGTGCCTTGAGGCAAAATGGATAACTTCAATCTTGAAAAGCAAAAATGGGCTTGGACTTAACAACTTCAAGAGTGGTCCTTGAAATGCAATGCAAAGCTTGCTGTGACCCTCAAAGTATGAGGTCCTGGTGAAGACACAATCAGCCATGGAGTCTTTCTTTCCTATCTTAGAGAAGCCATCCTCTAATTATCAGTTCTCTTTTACCCTCTGGAAGAGCAAAGGGAAAACAGATTCCAACCAATTGAAAAAAAATCTTAATCAATAACCATGTAAGTTTGGGAGTGTGGGGCAGTCAGTCATTCAATTTCATATATCTAGAAAAAAAGCTTCATTAAACTTGGTTATGTTAATTTATGAGTGGGTCATCCTGCTGTAATCACACAATATGCTTAATCTGTTTAAAGAAATAACCTTTTTTACAATACACTGAATCATAAAAACATCAAAGGGGCTGGGTTAGCATGATACAGAATGCAAAGCCACAACACTCAGCCAATATAAAAGTTTTAATATTAGGAAATTAGGAAACTATTAGAAAAGCTTAAATATTAGGAGTATTAAGACCTTGTAAAGGCCATGAGGGGCTTAAGAGCACAGTGGGGATATAATGGTATGTGGGAGACAGGAAGAACAATCACATATCAGGCAATAATCAGATAAGAGGCAGCTAAACCCTCTGAACAAATGGAGCATGGCAAGTGTCTCAGAAGAGACCATGGAGAAGAGATGTACTTCCAGATTGAAAGATTGTTCGTGTAACCTTACAATAAAAATAGAGTTAGACCTCCTGGGTGTACATCTTGTCTAGGCTATTTCACAGGGATGACAGGATGAAAGTAGCTTTGGTCTACATCACTTCCCACAACTGCTTTAAAAAATTGCAGACATGGGCCACATCCACAGCTTTCATGTTCCAAGGCATTTGGGAGGACTCAAATTCACAGTGCTGCTTTAACATGTTTTCTGTATTATTCCCATCATAATTGAGGGACAGCAATATATATAATCTCTGGCACATTCTACCCCCCAATCAACTTTGGCAACAAGGTTGAAGGAAGATGCAGAAATGATTAAATAAGTGTGTATTTTAATATTCATTTTTACTATCAAATTTTGGTATTGCTGAGATGCACTTTTACAAAATGACGTGAGATTTTTCAATTATATTTTTACAGCATCTATAAACAGAGATTGGATTTCTAAAAGTTTAAAACAGATGAAAAGTGTAGTCCACATCCAAAAGCATGCATGTGGTCACTTCCTGTAATGGAGATCAATTGCTGATTGAAATCAAGATTTGATATGTACTTACTCATGCCCTCAGGGTTCAATGGGGTTTACTAATCTACTCAGGAAGAGGAATAGTTAACTAATCTGTTCTCAGGAATTTAACTGAGAGCAAAAACAAATATAATAAATATAATACATGCCAATAATTTTGCAATCTTCCAAAAATAATGTCAATAAATCCATTCCTTTTCAGAACCATAAAATTCTGCTCTAATTCTTTCCACTTTTTTTTCAAATGAAGAAAACTTGCTAAGCTTTAAGGAAATTGAAGTTCTCTTTCAATGATATATACAGGTTCTCATCTTATGGGGTATTATTTCCCATCAGCAAAGTTGATAGTTATTTTAAAAAATATTTTAAAATTAAAACTGGTATGCTACCATCAACAAAATTAGAATATAGTAGGAAAAAAAGGACATTTGTTTCAAGTTATATAAAATTCTTCAGATTCTTCAAATTAAACTACATCTTGCCTCCTGACTTCATGGGAAAATCTTGGTAGTTTCTTGGCAACTTTCCTTGGCAGGGAAGATGGCAAGTCTCTTTGTTAAGATTTCCTGCATTGGCACTCACAGTGCCTTCCATCCTCCAGCCTTCCTGCATGATCACCATATCTCCAAGGCTCCCCCCCCCGCCGCACTTCCCGCAACTCACATGCAGGCACCCTCTCAAGGCCTTTCCCAGCCTCATTCACGTACCCCCAAAGCACTCTACCTCTCTGTGCTCATTACCTAGGATTCCCACCACTTTTCACTTAACCTGCATGTCTTGGGGTTATGACAATAACTGGTACTGCTTGAATTACTATCACTAAATGATACAGTCCTGCGACATCACCCTTTACAAATATGTCACTTAATGACAGTGATTCCAGTCCTAATTTCTGTAATTTCATTCTGTAATTCTGTAATTTCAAGGACTACCCGCCATTTGAAAATGTCACGGGTGTTTTGTATAGCAGCTCTTTCCATGGATTAGGTCCATATGAAGTGGACAGAGTTGGAGAAACTCTCAGAATGATGCCATTTAATTCTCTCTCTTTACAGATGGCCCAGTGTGTCACTTGCTGGCCAAACACCAGGCTTTAGCTAAGGTTTCCTCTTCTGTTTGCTGCCCAGTGCACTCCTCATATGAACACAAGCCCTGATATGAATATTAGGCCTGAAAAAGATTGTCATATTTTGCCTAAAGATGCTTTAACATCACACAAATGTAATTGCCTTCACTGAGGTGCAGTTTTAGTGCTATGTATCTCATTGAGAGCCATCACTCTGCATTATTTTTAAAGAGATCCCTCAGCACATCCCAATAACTGAAAGAAGTTTCTATGCCAATCCAGAAGCAAAGCCAAGAGAAGAGACAGATTTACTTCTTCCTTTAGAAATTGGGAGTCTAACCCTAAGTGACGCGGGTATTCTATTTTTCTTATCTTCATTTTTAAGTGCTCTGGTTTTATTGTATTGCGAACAATTGCTGGGGTACATCCACAGTTGTACTTGTACAATGACAATAAAGTTCTTATTTCTTATCTCTTCTTAACCATTAAGGGGATTTAATCTAGGTCTTTCTGTATGCAAATTTTATTGCACTGTGGCAGTTCCTTGTCTAAAAGGAACGAAGGGTAAAAGTCATGGATAAAGCAGTGATTGTATATTGAAATAGGGACTACAGGAAATAGATGTGCTGAAAACTTCATTCCTATTCCACTGAATATTTTTTATCAGAAGGTAACCCTTTGTTCTTTTTTCTTCACAGGGTGATTCTGGAGGACCCTTAGTTTGCAAATCCAATGAGGCCTGGACACTGGCTGGGGTGGTGAGTTGGGGGGGAAGGCTATGCTCAACCCAACCAAATTGGCATCTATACATCAATGCCTTTCTCTCTAGATTGGATCCAAAGCAATATAAATAGTGGTGGACCTTCAAACTTCCCCAGGGTGACTCTTCTTTTGCTGATTTTTGCACCACTCTTCCTATGAAATACCCACCCTCAATCACTCCAGACATGTGTACAAGCAATACTATGAAGCTACTTTCCTTGTGGTAACATTTTCAGCAAGCTGCTGACCAAGGAATTGATCATGTCAGATTCTTTTGGGGAAACAAGAAGTATATATTATAACCTAGTTGTTTAAGTTCACCACAGACTGCAGAAAAGCAGGGTTTCATCTGTTCCAGTGAGAATCAAGTACTATGAAATATTGACCAATTTAGTAAGGAAAAGAGGGAAATGATGAAAATCTCACTTATCACATAAGATCTAAGATACTAAAGTATGTTCTGCCATCTGGTGGTGAAATATATAAGAACTTGGTTACTCTGTTTTTGTTCCATTGTAGCACTTCTAAGTCTTGGTTTTAAAATTGTTAAATTACACCTTACCTAGCTTCTTCTAGGCAGTCCAATGTACTTTTCCATTATTAAATGGGTCCATACAACCTATTGGTGCTGGATGTTGCTTAGTTTTATTTTCCAAATATGAATGTAAAGGCCCTGTCACACTGGCCGAGGGATGCAAAACGTCTGTAAAAAGGACACCGCGGACGAGAAAAATGTTCCATCCGTTGTTATCCGCTCTCAAAAGGGGCAAAAATTTGCATAACCAGAGGGACAAACATGGAAAGTGAACGTGACGGAGGAGACGTAGGCGGATTGGGAAAGCGGATGCTCCACGGGAAAGCCTAGCGGATGGAAGCGATGAGGAGTGGATGGCACATCCACAAGGCTTCCGGGGAAGTGCAGGCAAAGCGGACGCGGAACGGAAAGAGAGTACAGAGCGGACGCCGAGCGGATGAAGCGATGCCTTACCGGAAGCCGTAGCGGATGCTAGCGCAATCGGGAGGATGCATTGCGTCAGCCCGTGGATTATTAAGGAAGCAGTCCCAAAGCAGGTCACCAATCAGAGGAAGACCTTTCCATACACAGCTCTCCAGCCAGCCAGCCAGCCAGCCAGCAGCAAATCCCAACAACCTATGGGGAAGAAACGGGAAGCCTCTGCCATCTGCTGCCAGCCATGGCAAGAGGGACAGGGCCACCCTCCGCACACCCCTGGCTCTGACTCTGCTTCCTGGGGCTTCTGCTGCGCGCTCGATGCTCTGGAGGTGGTGCTTCTCGCTGATCTGCTTCTGCTGATTGCTGTTCTTGGTGGTGGTGCAGTTCTGGTGTCGCTTACTTTGCTGGCACTGCTCCTGGTGCTGGTGCTTCTGCCTGGTGCTTTACTTCTGCTGGGCATGCTCCTGGTTCCTGCTGGTCTGGGGAATGGTGTTTACGTCTGCTGGCGCTGTCCCTGTCTCTGCTGGTCCTGATGGTGCTTCCTGTCCTGCTTGTGCTCCTGGTTTCCTGCTGGTGCTCCTGTCCTGCTGGTGCTCCTGGTCCTGCCTCACTGGTCCTGCTCTGGTGTTGCTGGTCTGCTGAGTCCTGCTTTTAGCTTGCTACTGTTTGTTGCTCTGCTACTGCTGCCTGGTGCGGTGGAAGAGCAGCCCCTACAACCTCGAAGCCCCTCTGATGAAGCGGCCCATATTGGCACCTGCCAAAGGGGAGCAGAGCAGACAATGTGAACAGGAGAGAGGCAATACAGACATAGAAAAGGAACAATGAGGAGGAGGTTGCTGGAGTGGCTGAGGGAGCACGAGTATCCGGTTAATGCGGAAGGGACACAGGCTCCTATCGCGACCACCGAAAAAGATAGCAGGCTGCTGTAGGAGGAGAGAAGGCCGGAGAGCCTGGGCTACATTATCAGAGGTCCTCCTCGGCTGGGTGGAAGCACACGCACACACTGTACAGGAAGCTGCACCGTCAGAGAATCTGGCCAGGGCTGCCGGTCAAGCTGACGGACAGAGAGACTTACGTAATGGCTAATTGTGCAGCTCCTTGGAGGGTGAAATCCACCACCGCAGGAGCACGCCCCTCTCACAACCCTCTCTCCTCAGGCAGCCTGCTGAGAGCCAGGTCCTCTTCTGGCAAAGATGTCAGCTCCTGTGTCCAGGCCGGTATCTGTGAGCGTGCCACGGGGAGAGACCCTCCCGGACAGCTGATACTACCGTGGCAGAGCGCATAGAGGACCCTTCCACTGCAGTGGAGAAAGGAGACAGGCACTCTCCACGCACACGCCAACCCGCTATCCACCCCCAGCTCCAACTCCACAGAACAGGCAGGAGAGGCAAACCGGAGGGAGGCAAGAGCCACACTGTCCTGCTGGAGATAGAGACACCATCAGGAGCAGCGTAGATCTCCTCTTCTCAGCTGGTACACACCGGACACCGGCCATCCTCCAACCGCAAGCCGCCTCACCATGTCCACGCCAGACCCTCATGGAACATGGTCGAACTCGCCAGTACCGAGTGGTGAAGGACAGGTTCACGATGCTTCTCACAACCCTTGCCAGACCAATAAGAGAACCTGCCTCCCCCAGTCCAGCGCCGCTCCTCCTCACCCAGGTGATGTCACTATGCCCTTCACAGGCTTCCACAGGCCCTACCTGACCCAAGGCATGCGCTATCCAGGATGGTCCAGCAGCACAAGGCAGCCCTTCCCGTCCATGCACAGGTACATCGGGACCCACCGTGCCACTTTGAGCCACCGAGTGCCACCCATTGCCACCAATGCCACCGACGCCAGTCCCTCACCCAAGCTGCAGACGCCGACAAGCCCACGAGACAACTGCTCTTCCTCCAATCCGCGACAGCCAAGCCCGGGCTATCCAGTACATCTGTTATCGGTATTGAGGGTTGACACCCTATGTCATGGAGAGGGGCTCTCAACATCATGGAGCTGAGCCAGCTGTCTGAGAGCTTCCATCAACACACAGAAGGAAACTCGTCCCTGTGGTTCCCTCTCGGGGCCAGGCAAAACCAGTGCGGCTTCAGACAGCACTCCAGCAGCAGCACCTCCACCAGCACACCTGGACCCTTCCCACCCTGAGACTGGGCACGACCTCCGGAGTGACCAAGAAGAAGTGCCAGAGACTGGGTGGTGACCTGTTGACTTTTATTTTTTCTGCTGTTGGACACTTGAACTTGGGTCATTTTTTTTTACAGCTTGTTTATTAAGAAAGAATTATCTTTGCTTCACAACACTTGCTTCATTTATTTCTAGTTGATAATAAAGTCTTGGTGGAAACTTTAGAGAAAGTGGTTTAAGCCTTTGCGTGCTTGTGGATGTGGTTAAGATAGCAATGGGACAATGGCCGGGGATACCTGCGTGGCATGGTATAGCTTGTGGGGATGGCAGAGGATACCTTCATCTTTGGACGAATGGGTAATAGCGTCGTGGGATAGAAAACCCCAATGCAAAGCATAGTGGGACTTATGGTCCACCCTCTCCAAGCTGCCACACCTATGGCCCTTTATTACATAATAATAATGTAATCAGTCATCCACACCAGCTGTACTCAATATAAACACAAACCTCTTTATTAAATGCCTCTGTTCATTGGTATGGGCCACCCACATACATGAGCCCAATCTACCATCAGTGTGGATGAGACGGCTGAAGAAGCATCCATTAATCATCTATCACGTTTCTTGCCCAGCTCACTGCTCCACGCTGGGGATTGCACCAGTGTCTCAGGAGTTGCACTGCTTCTTTCCCTTCACGTGAAGCTCTGTTTGGGCCTTGCCCATCCTTAGTGTCTATCAGGTTTCGCCCTTCGCTCCCTTCCCCAAGGCTCCATGTCCCCTTTGCCTTGTTGGAGGTCCACGAGCCTGTTCTCGAAGACTCGGGTAGCAGGTTGCACATGAGATTGTGCAGGATACAGCAAGCTTTCCATGATTTCTGCTCATTGGTCTGTGGGGCGATGCTGCATTGTGGTGAGAAGTACCTGGAACCTGTTTCGCCAGGATGCAAAGGCGTTTCTCCACCACCCGCCTTGCCCTGGACAGCCTGTAGTTGAAGATCCTTCTCTTCACGAGTGAGGAGTCTGAAAGTGTTAGGGCTTCATGAGGTAGGTTCTGAGGGAGAAAGCACCCACGATGAAGTAGGGCATATCTTGCATGTCATTGGCAGGGGGTCTGGATCTTGGGAAAGCCCATGATGAGGTTGCGTTTCCAGCCCTCCTTGAGGTCATCGGCGTTGTATACCTGGGCATCTGAAAGCTGACCCGTTGCCTGAAGCATCGATGTACATGAACTTGTTAGTCAGCATCACTATGGCGAAGAGGATGATGCTGAAGAAGCCCTCTGTAGTTGAAATAAGTGGACCCCGACTTGGCTGGAGCTTTTGCAGGCCACGTGCTTCCCATCTATGGCTCCAACGGTGTGTGGGAAGTTCCACTCCTGATACTACTGCCCGTCTACAAACTTTTTTCCAGCCTTTTCTCAGTGGAGGGGCATTGGAGAGCTCCTCCAGCGTTATTCGATGGCCTGCACCACTTTCTCTGATTACAATGCTGATGGTGTTGTGTGGCACCCTCCAGCCGTACTGCATGCTCCTGTTACGTGGTCCTTGAGGCCAGTTGGCGCAGTGTCAGTGCCACCCTTCAGCCCAGGGTCCCCAGGCTGGGACGGAAGTTGGTGCTCTGCTGCTGTCAACCTGGGTCTCACCCGCTCTACAACTTCGTTCAGAACATGGCTGAGGCATCCTCATGAAATTCTGGAATGCACGAGGGTCTTCGTTCCTCAGCTCTCCACCATCAGCTTGTTGTGACAGTCCGTACTCTGCTCTTCTCGCATCCATTCTCGGACCCAGACACTTCTTGGACGCCTCCTTTCTTCCTCGCCTAGAACAGTTGAAAGAGCCTGTAGATGCCCTTCGCGACTGTTGCAGAACGATGGTGGCTACCCAAAGGAGGTGTGTTACGCCATCCATGGGTGGAGATGACTGGATGCTGTGGAAGAGCAAGAGCCAGTATGAAGGTGAGATGGGGCGCGGTGGCTCAGAAGTCTGCACAGCAGGGCTGCTGGACTGAAAAGTGAGATCCAAGTGAGTCTGCTCCCTCTTTTTTATAGGCAATATAGGTTTTCCCCTATGTGTCCTTTTGCATCCTCTGGCAATCCTCTCGACATCCCTTAATATCTGACGATAGTTCCCCTCTGCGAACATTTTTTCCATTTTTAAATGCTTCTTCTGCAAGCTCCGCATCCGTCTTTCATCCTTTCTCCATCTGTGCTACTATACGCCTAGCGGCGTTCCTCTGTTCCGTGTTCCGTTTCGCTTCCTCCCTGTGTCTGTTTCTGGCTGGAGCGGATTCGAGGATTGTCGCGGAGATTCTCCATGCGCATCGGATGCCTAGCGGAATAGGTTATAGCGGTTCCTGCGCATACATGACGATTGAAGTACCCGGAGAGAGACGGCAGTAGTCCCCGTATGGCGTTGAGGATGCAGATACGGACGCACTTGGATACGATTTTCCTGCTCTCAATAAACAGATCTGCTTGAGCAGCTCAAACACTTTTATTGAAGGTGGATTTGGAACCTTCATAGCGACGACGTAATTTGACTGGATGGATAGAGAGGATGAAAAACGGGACGCACGTGTAACGTTACAAGAACGGAATGAAGTCGCTGGTGTAACCAGATCGGATGGCAAGTGTTTCTCTCCGTTTTACATCCTCTTTCCATCCGTGGTGCGTGCGTGTGACATGGGCTTAAACAATTATAGGAAGTTAGCACCCATTCCTCTCCCCCCATAGAACGATTGGACAATTATGCCTCAGGATAATATAAAAAAAGTCAGAATATGTATCATCCTAAAAGCAGTAGCTCGAAACAGAAACACTCAGAAGCAGTACACTCAACCGTCAGGGAAGCAGAACGACACAATCCAGTACGAGACACACCTACCCTCTACTAATGCTTCAAACTGGTGCCTGGGCCCATTAAGGCTCCTGTGGGCTCAGTAATACTCAATATATACATAATCAAAGAGTTATATCCAGCGGCTAACAAAGCGGTTTTATTCGCCAATTGGGCGCAACACAGCTCCCTTTTCAGTGCATCATCATCCAGCAAGGCCAACCAAGCCTGGAACTCAGGACAGCCCACAAGTTGCCCCTGCATGGCCCCGTGGGAGTCTGACAACCAGTCAGAATACAAGCTCCAATTCAAATCCCAACAAAGGTTATAAAACCCAGACACTCTCCACATGTCAGCTCTTCTTGATATCTTCCTTCACCTTGAAGCATGTGATCATCCTTCCTTCTTTGGAGCTCCAAGAAGTCTCATTCATTAAACCATCTTTCCAAGCAGCCTCCATGTTTCCAGTGACTTTTTCCCCACTTGGAACTGAACCCAGAAGGATAATTCTTGTGTGTGAAGAACCTCGACTACGTATTTGCAATAAACCCACCTTTTTGAAAGTTTAATTGTGTTTCCATTGTTCTTTTGGGTTCATTTTGGTGTTTGAATTTTTGGGAGAAGGTTTACATTAAGATTACATTAAAGGCAGGTGCGATTACACCTATTTTAGGTGTACAGGAACACAACTCCCTATTTTTTTTAAGTATTTCCCGATAATTCAATGATTTGTAATACAGCACAACTGGGGAAACCATGGGGACGGAGTTTCGTTTTCTTACAGGTTGCGTTCTGCTGCAAAGCACTGAAATGCCAAAATCCTGAGTATGCAGCCCAGAATCATGAAACTCCATGATACAAAATGGGGCTTTATAGACAAGCCACAAATGCCCTTCTCAAAATGGCAGCCACCGTCCTTCGTAATTAAATATATTAAAGCGGAAATTACTTCCTTAAGACAATTCCCCTTTTATTCTCGCCACCATTCAGCGTTAAGCTTATAAAAAAAAAGATTAAAGTCCTTTCCAAAGGAAAAAAAAAAACCCACAAGCCGCGGCAAAAAAAACATCCCGCAAAGGCAACGCTTAACTCCCGCACTCTAACGGAAGCTACCATAGAGAGTTGTCGAGTTACGAAAGAAAGCCCTTGGAAAGTGGCGGCGCTTGAAGCCGCGACGACCTTCCCAAACTGGGAAAGGCTTCAAGTTGCCTCTCCTAAGATGACAGCGAGCGCTTCCGTGTCGTTGACCCGTCTTTTCTTCCGGCGGCTGCTCGTGGGTTTTTTTTTTTTCGACCGAAAGCCGTAAGGCGAGCGTCGAATGGGGCGCATGCGCCACAGTATTCTTTCACCCCCTAAACCGGGTTGGGTTATCTACCGAGATTGCAGTGCATGTTGGGAAACCGGGGGGGTTGCTGCTTTTTCCTCTCTGGGGGGTCTGGGCTGAGGCTGCATCTGCAGAGATGGTGAGTCGGGGAGGGCAGTTGCTTACGGGAGCGGGGCCGGGACCGACCGCGACCCTCCTGGAATCACTGTCCTCGCTCCTTTCCCTTTCTTTCCCAGGGACAGGGGTCCCCACTCCCCTTTCGTGGGACGCTCCTCGTCGTCGTCCCCGATCTCTTCCCCGGCTCCGTTTTGTGGGGACGCTATCCGGGCTCCCCCGCGCATCGCCTTCCTCGACACCCCGAAAGGAGGCGGCTTGTCTCCCTTTCCCCCGAATGGTCTTCATCGGGTTTCCTCTGATTCCGCCTCGCCCGCCCCCCACCTCCTCCCTCCCAGTTCGGTTTATCGTCCCAACAGCCCTGCCAGGTGGGCTCCGAGAAAGGTTGAGGGACAGCTCGGTTTTACGCGATAGAGACAGAGAGGTTTTCCCGGTGGCTGTGGGTGGCGCTGAGCTATCTGGCGTTCCCATCTTGGGACTTCCAAGACGCCGCCCTCGTTTATTCATTGCAGTCGTTTTGTTATTCCCTCCTCTCTGGTGTTTATTTTTAAAAGGAACCCAGAAAAGACCTCGGTTAGAAAGACTTTGATAAGTTTAGCTTGGAAGGGTTGATGTCCCAAGGAAGTTAAGGGAGCTGTTGGGTGCTTTTGGCATCCAGGCTGCTTTGTACGAGGAAAAATGGAAAATTATTAAAGAAAAAATGACTGTCAATGTGTAAAAAGCTTACCTGCTTCTGGGTAAAAGTACCCAGTATGCCAAACTGTACTTAGTACACCAAATTAGCTCTTAACAGTGTTGCAAACATAATAATTCTAAACTTCTAGGTACTTTTACTCTCTAGGGCATAGTATGAAAAGACTACAGGAAACTGGAAGTCACCTCCAACCAGTGAACTTGGCCAAATTCTGAGTTTGGGGCTTTTACGCTTTCTTTAAGATGCTCTCCAGGAACTTTGAACTTCAACTCCCATCAACCCTTGATGATCTGGCCCCCGGCACTGGGAAAAGTCTGAACAAAAATATGTAAAAAGACAAGTGCTGGGGTTAATGCTACCTTGAAATTGTTAAAACACCATTACTGTTCCCTATCTACCCAAAAGGAAGCTGTTAAACCAGTGTTTTCTAAAGTTTAGAGGCATAGTATAGCTGAGTGTTATGATTGCAACATTGTAAGAGCCAGTTTGGTGTTGAGCTTAAGACATCAGACTAGAAACAGGGAAACTGTGTTCCAGTCCAACCTTGGTCACTTAGCCAGGTGCATGGCCTTGGGCTGATCACTCTCTTTGCAGCCCTAGGAAAGGGCAGTAGCAAGCCATTTCTGGAAAAATTGCCAAGAAAACTGTAAGAATTTGTCCAAGCGGTTTCTAAGAATAAGACACAATTGAACAGAAGTAAAAGATACCATTTCAGTCTTAATATATATAGAAGAGACCCACCTAAAGGTATCCATGAATATCCTGTCTCAAGAGTAATTTGAGCTTGGGCACTGTCATGGCCTATTTGGTACATAAACTCTGATATCATGATTTTGGATTTGGTTCAATCTGTAACCTGCCTTTCTTCATATTAACTTTCCTTTATTATTTTTATAAATATCTCAAGGCAGCTAATCTATCTCATGCTTCTTTACCTTCCTGTATTCTTTCAACAACAACTTGTGAGTTGGACTGTGAGTTACAGGCCCAAAGTCTCCTTTCTGGCCTTCATGCCTTAGGTGGTAGTAGAATTCATAGTTTTTAGCCTGGGGCTTAACTATTAGACTAATAGACTACATCACATCACATCTCATCTCTACATCCTACCTTTTTTCCTCCTACAAGCTTATAGAACAGAGGTCTCCAAACTTGGCAACTTTTAAGACTTGTGGACTTCAACTCCCAGAATTCCTCAGTCAGCCATTCTGGCTGGGGAATTCTGGGAGTTGAAGTCCACAAGTTTCAAAGTTGCCAAGTTTGGAGATCCCTGCTGTAGAATAAGATGGATTGAATCTGACTCTCTCCAGTCCACGTTCAACATCTGAACCTTAGGAGTGAATCAAGACTTGATTTCTGTAAAATAGGGTGATTAAACATTAGCTATGAAAGGTTACCCTTTATGATGGGAAGAAGTTAAGTTGCCAGAGTTTTGCATTCTGAATGGGCAAGTATCTAAACCAGAGGTCCCCAAACTTGGCAACTTTAAAACTTTGATCTAAACTAGCTATGAGATATTTGCCACAAGTAAAAAAACTTTGGATAACTTCTAAAATAGGATCAAGGAACAATAATAGTTTAGGGAATCTTGCAAATGTGAAGACCAGAGTTGCTAATACAGGTTTGCATTATATATGAGAACTGAACCATTGTTTTGCATGCGCTTTTCCAAATTAGTGCCATTTATATATACTGGACTACAAAGCTACCATTCTGTTGTTATTCCTACGGTACTGGCTGTGAATGTTGGAAGTTGTCAACCAACACACTGAAGAAGCCTGGATTCTCTAAATCAATCTGGAAGATCTAACATCTATCATTCTTCTGCCAGGGTGCCTTTTGTTAGATTCAAAAATTGTACAAAGCCAAGGTTTGTTTAACAAATTAACTGGGTTTGTCCAATATATTTACCGATCAATATCTAATATGTTACGTATTCCCTAGTATTTATGGAAGGTCTGGTAGCATTGGCTACCTGGAGTGCCTTCTGTTGTTTTAGCTAACATGCCCAGCTGCATATCGATGTAGAGAGGAACAATCTTGCCATAGTCATTTATGATCCTGGATTCTGTCTGGAGAAAACAACTGGAATACTCTGTAGTTTAATAGAGAGACTACTTACACGTATACTCACCTGAGCCTTAAAATAGTCCATAAGAACTAGTCACATGGTTATTAGTTGGCAAGTATTAGAAATAGAATTGTAGTATATTGTGAAAGTCGGATCTTTAATGGCTCCATCCTTGGCAATGCCTGAAGGATGATTACATTTACTACAACTTCAGGATTCTGAAGTATTAAGCTGGTTGTAAATGATAGTGCTAATGTTAGAATACAGTTATTAACGACTGCTGTTTTGTTTATAGCAAATCTCAGTTGGCTGACTCAGAAGATCTCAGAAGCAACAACAAAGTCTGAATGTAGGCCATTTTTTCAAACTGGACTCATCTGTTGCTTGGCAAATCAATCTGAACATGTATACATACATGTATTTTATGTATATTACATGAATGTGGATGTAGCAAACACCTGGGAATAATTCTCAATTGTTCAATAAAACTGAGGTTTTATATACCTTGTATTTTATATTTTGAAGAATAATTACATATCAAGTTGAGGTTTTCCCATTGTATAAAACTATGTCTTTATCATTATGGATATGATGGCTATCAATTACGAATGCTACAGATTGCCTAATATTATGAAATGGTCTGTTGTCCAACAGGATGTCTTTCTAATGATCCGACGTCACAAGACAACTATCTTCACAGATGCCAAGGAGTCCAGTACAGTGTATGAGCTGAAAAGAATTGTGGAGGGGATTCTTAAAAGGCCTCCAGAAGAACAGAGATTATACAAGGTATGGGGAGCTTATTATAGAAAGTACTATACTTTTGGACTCTTTTAATAAATTATAGCATTACACCAAGACCTACTGTACTGGCTACAGTGCTCTTCTTGATCAGTTCAGAAATTATATTAATTTTTTGAATCAAACAAAATTGCTGCTTTTGGGAGATCCTACCCTATTAGCCTTCCAGAAAGCTGTGAACTCCTGACTTTTCCCATAAGAATTGGGTTAGGATATGAGTTGAGCTGTGAGGATAATTGGTTGGCACCTGGGGGAAAGACATTTTTGGTTTTAACTTTTTTTAAATGGATTGTTGTGAGGTACCTAGAGTTGTCATACAAGACAGGGGCCATATATGTCCGGTAAATAAATAAATAAACTATTGGGTCTTCAGCACCCAGTTGTATTTTTAGATTGTAGATTTCCTAGGAGCTCTAACCTCATACTTCATTTTTTTTTAGTAAGATGAAAAGTAAAAACAAGGAGGAAGATAGCAAATGGTTTCCAGTGCACAATGATTTGCAAGTAGAGCAGTTTTAGTGGGAAAAAATTCAGACTCCTTACTACAGATACACCTCGACTTAAGGCCACAATTGAGCCCAAAATATATGTTGCTAAGTGAAACATTTGTTAAGTGAGTTTTGCCCCATTTTACAATCTTTCTTACCACAATTGTTCTTACCACTATAGTTGTTAGGTTAGTAACACAGTTGTTAAGTGAATCTGGCTTACCAATTGACTTCATTTGTCAAAAGGTGATCACATTACCTTGTGACATAGCAATGGTCATAAGTTTGAACCAGTTGCCAAGCATCTGAATGTTGATCATGGGGTCATGTGGATGCTACAAAGGTCAGCACAGTCCTAGCATTTCAGATGTATTTCAGGTATAGATCTAAAAACATCTGCTGCAGCAGTTAGAGCTGAATTGGGAATTCATACAATTCATGCACTATCCAAAATTAGAGCATATAACTACTGGCACAAAGTCAATGAAATGGAGACTGATAGACTCCCCAAGTTATATCTACTAAAGAAAATAAAATCACAACCACAAGTCTCCCGGAACGCTAAACTAACAAATTTTTTCAGAAGTGTGGCCTTCCTGTCTCTTACATAATAGTAGAATGATTTTTTAAAACAGCTGCCCAAAGAATTAAGGATATAGAAGCACAAAATGATACAGCTATCCTTAGTAAGGTCAGTAACTTGAAATGGCTGAATAATCGTACTTTTCAAATAGACAATTATTTAAAGTTACAACTGCCAAAACATCTTAGGGAGATATTTACATAAATGAGATTTGAACAGCTTAACACAATGGTCAGATATGAGAGATCCCATTCTATAGGCTACAATGGACCCCTCTGCATTTGCGGAGTGGCAGAGGAAGAAATCCTGGCTCATATCCTATTTGATTGTTGCCTTTATAAGAGGATGAGAGACAGGTACCTTGGTTTATATACTAAATGAATGACCCATTGGGATCCCCATATCATAACAACTTACCTTATGTGCAGCCAGAGTCTGAAAATAACATTTAATACACACAGTACTTAAGCAGAATGGTTTGGTTAAGATTGGTGTATGTGGGACTGATTGGGGTAGTTGTACGGGTGATACCAAAATATAATTTTATCATATTTTATTTATATATTAAATTATAGTATTTTATTCCAGTTTCATTTTAAATTTTATTTATATCCAATTCCATTTTAAATTGTTTTTATCAGATTTTAGTAATAATTTATGTCTGGAACTCTGCACTTTGATGTGACCCAAGGGCTAATCAATAAAGTAAGTCATAACTGAAAAATGGTTATAAGTCACATTTTTCAGTGCTGTTGTAGCTTTGAACAGTTGCTAAATGAACTGTTGTAAGTCAAGGACTACCTGTATTCATTTCTTTGCCCCACTCCATGGCAATTTGATGTGCATAGGACAGTTAAACCATGTCCTAAATAGAGCTTGCAGTCTCATTGCCGAAGTCTTGATTTTGACTACACATCTAAGTAGTAGTTCATGATTACCAGACATTTTTTTAAGAGACTTCTCTCGCATCCTGGTTCAAATTACCACATTTTCTAGGATGATCAACTGTTGGATGATAGCAAAACTCTTGGAGATTGTGGCTTCACCAGTCAGACAGCACGACCCCAGGCCCCAGCAACAGTCGGCTTGGCCTTCAGAGCCAGTGGTGAGTGAAGTTGTTGCTTACTTCTTGAAACCAAGAAACACAACATTGCCATTGAAGATTAAGAGCCTGTGACAAAGAAGTGGTTTTTACTGATAACTTAAGGGCATTGACCAAATTTGTCTTAGAAGAATATTCTTTGCCTGAAATGCTCCCTTTGAAAAGACCCACTTTTAATGGTGTAATGCCACACCTAAGATGGCAAGCAGCCAGGAGATGGCTTCCAATAGTGGTGTTAATGTAGAGGTAGATATATCAGGTATCTGCAGCACATGCCATGTAGTGTTTTTAGCATCTGCCATCTTAGAGCCAATCTGGCTCAGGAGTCCCTGATCACTGACTACTACCGTGTTTCTCCAAAAATAAGACCCAGTCTTATTTTCTTTTGGCTCCAAAATGCCTTATTTCATGAAATGTGTTAAATGCTTACCTTAGGACCACTGCAGCCAAGCCTCCCACACCCCGACCCTTGACGCGGTGCTGCCTGACTTCTTCTGCTGCAAGTGGGCAGGATCATAACTAGGGCTTTTTGGGGGGTAGGATTTATATTAGGCGCACGCATAAAAATCAAGCTAGATAGGACTTGTTTTCAGGATAAGTCTCATTTTTGAGGAAACAGTAATGCTGAAAATTGGCAGCATAAAAATCTACTATTTTACATTGAGGCAAAAAACATACACAAACTTCAATAGAAGCCTTGAAACAGGCTTAAGGTACTTCTTAAAGTACAAGTAGTCCTCAAATTATGACCACAGTTGGGACAGGGATTTCTATCACTAGATGATGTAGTCATTAAGTGAGTCATACCTGAATGTATGACCTTTAAGTAAATTGTTAAGTGAATCTAGCTTCCTCCATTGACTTTGCCTATCAAAACCTTCTACAAAAGTTGCAGCTGGCAATCACATGACCCTAGGATGGTGAAACCATCATAAAGTAATGCTGGTTGCCAAGCTTCCAAATTTTTATCATGTGACTTCATGGACCCTACAATGGTCATAAGTGCGAAACCCTACCCTAAATCATTTTATCAGTGCTATTGAAACTTCATAAAATTATCAAATGAATCGTTGTAAGTTGATCACTACTTATAAAATCTCTACTTTCCAGAAAAGGGGGGGAGGATCATCCCACACATTTTTGCATAATTGCTTCATCAGCTGCATCCTTATTACCCCTCACATTTAAAAAAATGCAGCTCCCAGTGGTTTAGTCTTGTTCCAGAAGCTTAAATTCTCAAAAACAGACCAGACACCCCAGAATCCCTTAAGCATGAAAATGAGATTTCATCAAAGCAACAAATTGATAAATTTTAACATGTGTCTTGCTGGATTGTAAGCTGTTCAGTTACAATGTGAATTATTGTAAAATACCCTGTGCAAGTTTGCTCAATCAGAATCAAGAGTAGAAAAGAGCTGAAAGAGACCTTAGAGGTCTTCTAGTCCAGCTCCCTACGAAAGCGGAAGACCCCATACCATTTCAGACAATTTAAAAACCTCTAGTGATGAAGCATCTACAACTTCTGAAGGCAAATGGTTAAATGTCCTCACTATTAGGAAGTTTCTCCTTAATTCTAGGTTGCTTCTGTCCTTGATTAATTTCCACCCATTCTTGTCTTGCCTTCTGGTGCTTTAGAAAGTAAAACATTTGGAATTTTGAGATAGTCCAGAATCCAGCTGCTAATTGCAGCCACAATTGACAATTTATAAAACATCACCCCTATGTGTCTCTGCTCTCCCCCAAATCAATTGGAAGGGATGGTTGTAACCTGTAAGGCCATATTAAGTCATGATGGTCCCTATATTGTTAAACCTGTGGGTGTTCCTTTCAGGTCTTTGTTGAATAAATAGAATAATGTTTTGAACTCAGCATAACTGTTAAAGAGTTTGAAATCAATTGTTTGGATCACTTTAAAAATGTATATTTATTTACATCCTACCTTTAATATTTTTACAAATAATTCAAGGCAGCGAGTACACCCAACACATTTTTCTTCTATTTTATTGCCTCTTAACTCTATTTTAAGTTTAAATCACAATTTTGAGCTCAAAATTGGTTATTGTTGACCACAGAACACTTCTGAACAGTTGGAACATCCTGTGTTTAGCATAATATGGGTCACTTAAGGCCTACATAATTTATTTGTTTCTATTCCTACTTTTATTTTCCTGGACTCTCGGTTTTGGCAGAAAGATGGGCATAAATATAGTGATGAAATAAATTTTATCTCAGATGGGAAACAAGTAACTGGTTTTAAAAATCATCATAAAGTTACAGGGAATGAAAGCAAGTAGAGTTTGCTTAGGGATAACTATTTTTCCCCTAGGTTTGCAGGCAACCAAAAGAAAAGTATATTAATAATGTTACTGACACCCAAGTATCATAGAATCATAGGGTTGGTAGTGACCATGGAGGTCTTCTATGCTAGGGGTGTCAAACCCGATTTTTTTGAGGGCTGCATCAGGATCGTGTTTGATCTTGGAGGGTCGGGTGGGCGTGACACAGAATGTGTCCAAATGCTAAGGCAGAACTTTCCTGAGACCCTCTCACCCTCTCATAATCTTTCCTTCCTTCCTTCAACCCTTCCTTCTTTATTTGCCTTCCTTACCTCCATTTTCCTTTCTTCGTTTCCCTTTCTTTATTTTTCCTTCCTTGATCTCTTCCCATCTTCCCTTCTTTTTCTTTGATTTTCCTCTTTCCCCTTCTCCTCTCCTGTCCCTTCTTGCATGCTCAAATGCAAAAGGAAACATTTCTCCTTTTGTTTTGTTTTTAGTTTGTTTTGATAGCCCTCTGCCAGTGAAAATGGAGCGCACACACCCCCGTGCTCCATTTTTGCTGGCAGAGGCACCACGGGCCAGTCCTTTGGTGTTTCCAGGCTGGCCTCATGAGCCAGATCTAAGCAACCTGCAGGCCTTGAATTTGACACCCCTATTCTGGTCCACCCTACAGCCCAAGGCAGAAGTCCTCAAACAATCTTGGACAAATAGTTGTCTTTTCTTGAAAAGCTGCAATGATGAATCAGCCACAAGTCCTGCTGAATAATTTTCATTGCCAGGAAATTCCTCCTTATTTCCAAGTTAGGTCTCCCTCTGATGAGCTTCTACCCATTGTTGCTTCTACTCTCAGGTGCTGTGGAGAAAGCATATTTTCTCTGTAGTAGCCCTTCAAATATTGGAATACTTCTCTGTGTTAAACTTAACATGTCTTAATGTCTGTGAAGATTCTCAGTCATCTAGGTCATAGCTGTCAGTTGGCGAAACATCTTCAAAGAAAACAAAGTCCAGTAGCATCTTGAAAAAGAACATTTAACATATCTAATTCCTTTAGCTGTTTTTCATATAATTTAGCCTCCAGACCTTTATCACCTTTGTTGCTCTTTTCTGCACCTTTTCTGGGGCCTCAGGATCTTGTTTGCATTATGGTCACCAGAACTGGATACAGTATTCCAAATGTGGCTTCATCAATGTGAATGGTATAATAATAAAACGCTTATATGCTGCTTCTGGTTAAGAAATAATCAGGATTAAGCGGTCACTGAACAAAAAAAATAGGTTGAGCAGTTTATATGCTCGACTAGTTCGCCACCGCTTTGGATTTCTCATGATCTTTACTTTTTGGCTTGGGATTTATAATAACCAGTGATGTCACATAAAACAGGACCATTCATCCATGTCTTTCTCCCTCTTCAGAAGATGTCTTTGAGGGCCTTCGCATCGATCCCTTCTCCAGCCCCCCAGAGCTCCCAGACGTGATGAAGCCCCAGGACTCTGGCAGCAGCACTAATGAGCAAGCAGTGCAGTGAAAGAGCAAGGCTTGTGGAATTTGCTGCAAACCCATGGTACCCTTGAACCTTCTTCCCCCAGCCTCATCTGACATGGAGAAAGATATGGCATCATCCCTTGTGTCTGATCTTTTAGCCTTCCTCCTCTAAGCAAGACTACATGTCGCTCTTTTAAGCCCAACCTCACTCATCTGACAGAGCTGTTTTAACTTTGGTTTTAAAAATAATAAAAAGGTCAGCTGTTTTTCCCCCTTTTTGTCTTGCGTTATATGCCTGTGCAGTGAAATGGAAAGGGAGCCTTAGGACAAAGGGGATGTGATATCATGACAATTATTCTATAAACATTTCTGCAATGATTATTTATGTCAAACTCTTTCCTGCTGTCTTAAAAATGAAGACAGATAATCTGTCATTTAATACGCTATTAACACAACTTTTCAAAATGTGCTTTTTTCTCTCTTTCTTTCAAGAGGCAACTGGACTTTTTTTATTTTTTCTTGAATGTGTTTTGCTTCTCATCCAAAGAGTGAAATGTCGTCAAGGAAAAACAAAATCCAGTTGCCTCTTGAAAAAAGAAGGGAAAAAGCACCTTTGAGACAACCATGACCTGGATGACTGAGAATCAGTCTTCCAAGGCAGCTTTCCTCAAGCTGTGAATTTCCTATTGCCAGTCAAAGCTAAGACAGACTCCTCATATCTTAGGTAACATTAGGCCCCTTGAAAGGGCTATATGTAATCCACATGTCACTGCAACACCCATTCAGTTAATTCTCTGCTTCATGACAGGCAACCTGGTGCCCTGTACATGTCTTCAGCTGTCTATAAATCTCACAACCTCTTTCCATTAGATGTGCTGGTTAAAGCTGATGGAATTGACATTAAAATACTTAGATTCATTAAAATACCAATTGCCTACCCGAGCCTACTTTATTACTGTAGTATTGGTCTCTCACTCTCCCAACTTTCTTTTTTTAACTAAATCTAGATTGCAAGTTGAGAGCTTAATCTGTGACACCAAAGCTGGCAACAACAGCAGTTTCCTGTAGTGTCAATGTGCAGATGCGAGGTAGGAGCTAGCTATTCTGGATGATCTAAAGCGAAAGCATTAGCCATTTTATGGCCATGTCTTTGTCATTCTTAAACTTAGAAATCATCACCTAAAATTGCTTGGAGAAGTCCAAGTTTTCTTTGTCTGTTGATATCTAGGTTCTAAAAAAAGACAGCCAAACAAGGTCTGGTGAAATAATTATAAATGCCGATTAGTTTTTGAACAAAAGTACCCCACATCCATGAGATAACGCAAAAAAATAGGTTTCGATTTGACACAGGAAAGAAACTGTGTTGCTTAAAATGCCCATACACATGTGCCATTAGCAGTCCTGCGTAAAAAGCAGTGCTAGAAATGAAAAGAGGAAGGCACAATGGAATGGTTTATGCTCTCCTAAGTTTCAGGCGTCCACTTTATTTTCATAAGCAAAAGGACAATATATAAATGCAAGCAGCTGGCCACCAGGGGACACTAAATATTTAAAAAAAAACATGGTACTGTATAGTTAGGAACGCTAAGTGTGTGGAACTGAAGACAAGTGTGTGGGACTGAAGACGTTTAAGATCTCCACTTGCATATTCTGTAATCTTCTGCTAGCTCTCTGATCAAGCAAGCAACTTATTTAGCCTATTCCACAGCTTTGTTAAAGATTAAGCAGGATGATCTCAAGTATGCTGTTTATCACATTTAAATTAAGGACCAATGGGAAAAGACAATATGGAATATGGAGGTTGAAACATACCTTTTTAAAAAATTATACTTAACAGTAAAGGTGTCATGTTTCCTTTGCATGAGGTAGGGAGAGGAAACCAGAGAGTATGAAAAACATAGTTCAGAAAAACTATGCTTGTTAAATTGGGCAATTTTAGGGCTTTTTAAAATGTGATTACCATTTTTATAAAGAAATCAGAGTAGCACATATGTTTTCTTTCCCTTCATAAAATCTTCGCTGTGGCCATTTTAATTAAAACTTCACTGAAGATTGCATTGTCTCTCTGACCTCTGGGCTGGAGTGTT
Source organism: Laticauda laticaudata (assembly GCA_004320025.1). Classification (NCBI taxonomy): domain Eukaryota; kingdom Metazoa; phylum Chordata; class Lepidosauria; order Squamata; family Elapidae; genus Laticauda; species Laticauda laticaudata. The sequence goes on along the minus strand of BHFT01032679.1, from coordinate 16,668 downwards.
CAAATTCATTATAACTGATAAACCAATTTTCCAAATTGATATTCATCCAGTATGTTGGACTACAATTTCTGAATCCCTTGATTTAACTAAAAAAGTAGTCCAATATCAGTGCAGAAACCAGCATTGTGAACACAGCAACTGTACTACTCTCTATTGTACTGCTGTCTATAACATCCATTGAAACCCAAAGAGCCTGATATTTTGTGAAAATTATAACGAGTACAGTTTTTCCTTGAGCTGCTGACTAGACTATCTCTCTTTACATGTATTCAGCATGTAAAAGTGACGAGAACTATAAAAGCAAAAGAGGACTGGACTTTTTTCCTTAAATATGTTTTGCTTTCTATTTCTCAATCTGGAGATCCATTCTATGTCTATTTATAAAGGCAATTTCTCATATACTTATCTGCAGTTTTATTTTTATAATGATGATTGCTGGTATCTTCCACCATTTTCTACACTGGAACTGACAGTCTTTCACAACATACTATCCAATGGGGAAGAGGGGGTCCATTTAATTGGCTTCAGTGTTGGTCCACTTTGGTAGAAAATAGTTTGCTTTCAAAGAACATCCCCTAAAATGGGAAACTTTAATCTGATTCGATAGCTACAATTTATGGTCATGAGCTATGTCTATGTAATGAGACCTGTGCTCAAGAATCTCAGCTATGTTGCTATAATTTGTGTAAATTTCTGTCTGAATGGTAATTGAAATTGTTACCTAATTATTTTTTAGGACTTATGACTTGGGTCACATGATTTACTAAGTACACTACAACTTGCTTATTACAAAACTCACCCATTAACTCAAGGCTAGCAAACCGGTGGCTGAAGCATGTTGTATGAACTCAGCCTATGCTTATTTCCTTAGAGCAGGGTTGTCAAACTCATTTTTATTGAGGGCCATATTAGGGTATAGTTTGACCTCCCGGGGGGGGGAAGGCAGAATGGCAATGGCCAGTGGGATGTTACTCAGATGCAGAGTTGGAAGAGACCTTGTAGATCATTTGTCCAAACCCCGCTCCAAGCAGACCTTACACCATTTTTAACAAATGGCAATCCAGTCTCTTCTTGAAAGTTTCCATGATGAAATTCCCAGAGTTTCTGAAGACAAGCTGTTTCACTGATTGATTGCTATCACTGTCAGAAAAATTATCCTTATTTCCAGGTTAAATCTCTCCCTGTTCAATTTTCATCCATTATTCCTTGTCTAGCCTACAGGCGCTTTAGAAGATAGCTTGACCCCTTCCTCTCTGTAGCAGCCCCTCAAATATTGGAAGACCTCTATCATGTCTCCCCTGGTCCTTCTCTTCACTAGACTAGCCAAGACCAGTTCCTATAACCATTCTTTATATGTTTTAGTCTCCAATCCCCTAATCATCCTGGTTGTTCTTCCCTGTACCTTTTCTAGGGTCTCAACATTTTTTTTATAATGTGGTGACCAAAACTGGATACAGTACTCTAGGTGTGGTCTTACTAAGGCTTTATAGAGTGGTATTAGTATCTCACTTGATTTTGATTGTATCCCTCTGTTAAAATTCATGTCAGACACACCTGTGGCAGCCTAAGCACTCTGCCAGTGGACTCCCATGCTTCATTTTCAACTGATAATCTGCAATCCTCTGCCAGCAAAAATAGAGCTCAAGAGGACCGCATGTGGCCCTCCATTTTCGCTGGCAGTGGCACCACAGGCCAATCCTTCACTATTTCCAAGACAGCCCTGCGGACCAGATCTAAGCATGGCATGCAGCTCGCGGGGTTTGAGTTTGAAATCCCTGCCTTAGAGAAAAACTATTTTGACATATTTAGTCAAGCATGTGTAAAATTGAGTCAGGCTGCTTCTTTATGTAGATTATTCTCTGATTCTAGAATTGTATTTTGAAAGCATGACTTTGTTCTCAGTTCAGTCTGCAACTGTTTCTTCAGAGACCATCTTCATTATTTAATGGTGAAGATCCATTGTAAAGGTTATGATTCTGTCTATAGTCTGAGCCATAAGAATTTCCACCAGTTATAAAAAAGTTTTTTTAAATTTTTTTTATTTATTTAAAACATTTATATAACCACCCATCATATTCCAAACTCTGGGGAGCTCCCAAAATAATGAGGTTACATCTTCTGCCACGTGTGACTAGCATCTGCCATTTCCTCACAACCATGTCTAGAATTGTCTATGATATTTTTATGCAGATTATCATGTAGTGTATGGAAAAATATAGTGACATGTTTTGCCAACCAGCATGCAAACTCTAGAACATCCAATTCTGCATTGTATATAGTACTTTTCCAGCTAAATATTATGTTTTTTAAAAAAAACATAATCTTTCTAAACAGCTAAAGTTGTATTTTTTTTATAAGTGTAGTTCTACTTAACTACTGAACTGAGACAGGAAGGAAACATAATGAGGACAAGCAAATATGGAAACTACCCCAAAACTGTAAAAAAGTTTCTGCATTTCAGCAGAAATTACTCATCTATCTACCTGTTCAGGTTTAGAAAGTGCTGGTTGCTATACCAATAATATTTGAAAATAATATGCTTTTTCATAGATCCATAAATATAAATTTGTGCTATCCAAACAGGTAGTGTAGTGTTTGTTCAGTGTATCCTGTAACAAATATCCATGTATTCATGAGCTTAACAAAAGCAGGTGAAAAGCAAATTTATATAGCCTCAACTTTTAGAACACAAGCATTCATTCGGATTGTCATTTACCTTGAAACTGCCCTATCTATTTTAATAAGTGCAAGATCTCACCTTACATTAGGGCTGCATTCAATGCAAAATGATAACAGAAGGGTCAATCCTTTATAAGTTATTTAAGAACAAGATCACACAATGTTGTAACTCCCTGCCCAAAAAATGTTTTTTTTTTTTTAGTCGCTCCAGTTTCACCCGGCTGGGAATCTTCAGGTGTAAACTGCCATTCTCACTGATAGAAGCTGTCAGTTACATTTTTAGGATGACAGAATGACACCACTCAACAATCAGGACTATAGCAGTAACAGAGATTGAAGTTACCTTGGAGGTCCTCTAGTCCATCCCCCTGCTCATGCAGGAGAGCTATACTATTTTTAACAAATGGCTGTCCAATTTCTTCTTAAAAGCCTGCAGTGATGGGGCACCCACAATTTCCGAACGCAATTTGATCCACCGGTTGGTTGGTTCTGAATTTTCTCCTTAGCTAGATTGCTTCCTTCCTTGATTAGTTTCCATCCATTGTTTCTTGTCCTGCCTTCAGGTGTTTTGGTAAATAGGTTGGTCCTTCTTTTCATTAGACTAGGTATACCCAGTTCCTGCAATCATTCTTCATATGTTATAGCTATAGTACTATTTTTATTAATGCTATTTCTTCTTCTCCCCTAGTCTAATCCATTCTACAATGGAAACTTATAAGACAGCTTCACCTCCAATGTGTTGGGAATAATCCATTAGGAAAATTAAAGTCTGGTAAAACTCAATTCCTGATGATTTTCACGGATACCTCTAGTTTGCTTAGCAATATTGCAGAAGTGGTTTGTCACCACTTCATATTGCAGAAGTGGTTTGTTCACATACTTAGAATTTTTTTTCCCTAGCTTTCCAATCTCACCTATAGTCCTGTTATTTCCTGGTCATCTCTCATCCGGTCCCGCCCTGCTTAGCTTTTTGCTTTCAGAAAAATACATAGGTGTTTTTTCCTCGGCTGCTTTAGACAACTGCACTCAATCACTAGATGCAGGACCCATGTCTACAAAGCCTCCATCTAGCTCTCATTCAAACTCAAGTCATGTAACTCATCACAGCCCTCACTAGATCCAGATACAAATTTGGCATTTGTACAGTCTCACCCAAATCGAATAATGTGGAGAAGCAGAACAACAAGTCATCAGAAGTACTTACAAAGCAGCTTCATAGTTATACAAAAAGCACAGGAGATAAGATGGGTCACAATTGCCAAAGGGTGAATAAACATCACCCAAAGCTTTGCACAGATAGGAACAGTACCACTGTATCATTTCACCACTACCCACAGGGCCAAGTCCATTGAGATATCATAGTCAGCAATATTGAATGTTCTTAACTGATCAAAGGTCCACAAGGTCATCTTCTCCCTTTTCTCCCCTGATAAGAGATCATTGATCAGGAAAACCAAAGCAATATTAGTGACAAGCCAAGCTATGAAAAGTTCTTGTTCTAAACCAAACTTCTAGGTATAGAAGGCTTACAACTGTTATCGCCCATGGAAAGACATATTGCACTAATTGCAAAAGATTCCACTTGTATGAAAATCAGTGCAAACGTCAAGGTGTTCTTCCAAATTGTAGTTTCATAGCTCTTTAGTTAAGATTCTGAGTAAGTGAAGATTCTGAGTAAGACTGCTTCCAAGAAAAACAGCAGGCTGCCATCCGTTTCCTTGGGACGAATTTCTCATAACATCCTGATTTACAACCATATAGTGTACATGTCCTTTTGAGCAAACAACAGACTATCACTTTTCAATTGATCAACAAATTTCTATGGTCACAAAATACACATTCTGGTTGTAATTTTCTTGAGAGTAATTTTGGTGAATGTGCTGATAATCAAGCTACAGGACCGAGCCAGAGGGAGGAGGGTAATGGAAATGTACAGTGGGAAACATGCCAAGAAGGTTTCGGAACAGGTCAGTGAGCCTACAGTGCTCGCAGGTGACAATTCCCCTTCCCCCCTCACCAAGCATAGAAGCAAACGTCTTTCTGCTAGCAGAGACCGCAAGCCAACCACATCCTGTCTCATAAAATGGCGGCAAAAGCCTTGCCTGATTCTTCTCTGCAATTTCTGCCCATATAAGGCAATTGGCATTATAGCTCACCACACATCCAATCACATGAAGCCTAAGTGCAGCACCCAAGCAGGAAGTCTCAGTCACACATATATGCCAATCTGGCCAAGCAAGCGAAGGGAGGAGAGGAAGCATCTAGCAGGTTGCAATGAGGAACAGAGAAGGGATCTGGAAACCAGGGCTTAAAGCTTCGTCACAGGGGAAGGGGGGAGAACCCATGGGTTTGGAGAGGGATAAGAATCAGGACTTGAGAAGCGAGATTCTCTGGGCAGAAAAATGGAGCAAGAAAGATAGGGGTGTACAGAAAAAGGAACTAGATGTAGGAGCTTATGTACAAGAGCCAGAAGGAGGAACATCTTTAAATGGTTACAGAAGAACTGAATGGAAGTGAATGACTCAAGACGCCTGTTCCCTTTGCACCCAGACCCATGCTCATATCAAAATGTGACTCTCCTGTCTGCCTTCTGTCCTTTATCATGTCAAAAACACCTGTTCCATCACACATAAAGGAGGGGTCCTTCCTGTTCCATATCTAGCATGAGGTTCTCAGTACATTACGTTTCATTTAGTATAAAAACAGAAAACATTGTCCAAAGGGTCAAATTACCATAACAAAGCAACAATACTTCATTGGGCTTTTGATAGTCCAGGTCATAACTAATTATTTGGGAATATCTTCAGTTCTTTTCAATGCAGCTATTTTTAATAGCCTCACCAACTTCACAATTAAGCCCATTTTACAGGTGGACAGAAACTAAAGGAGTTCACATTCTGCACTAAGCTAGAAATTGAGATAGTTTTTTTACCTTTTTTTCCCCATTCTCCAATGCAAGTAGATAAAGCTCCTGGTACAAGGCCAGCTACATGCATGTTTGATCCTTGACTCTTCCTGGTCAACTAAGATAATCAAGAGAAGATTGGTTAATCAAATACTCAGACTGGTGAATGCTTCACTGGGAGAAACTCTATTATCCAGATTTAAGGTGACTGAGAAACCTCTACTGAAGAAGTCCACTTGGGGTGCACCAAGTGGACAATTTGCTCCAAACTCCAGTGTAACATTCCTGTGTGAGGTGCTTAAAGGCCTTGTAGCATCTCAATTCAATCAACTAGCTCTATTTTAATCTGAATGTAGGCTTGCGTTAAATGGTAATATAATATTAGTTATCCTTATAGATTATCCACAGGCAAGGTATGTCTCTACTGGCCTTCCAGAGTAGGCTTAGGAGGTACCATTATACACTGATGTTGGGAAAATTCATGGACAGCCCTTTGGACACAAATAGACCATGTTTTATTTTGAAGCCTGCATTGTAAGTTTATATGAAATTACTAGAAAATATTATTAAGAGATTTGCAGTGCCTTATCAACATATGTGGGATATGCGCTATATTTTTCATTTTCATTTAGTACCAGAGTATTTATTGATGCTTAGAATCGATATCTGATGGCAACAATAAGCTTGGTAGGTTGAGGTTGAGTGAATTGAAAGATAATCTTTCAATCAAACGAAGGACCCTGTGGTTAGAAAACAGACAGATTCAGGAATAGGAATTAAGCTTGTTCTGAGTCTCATAACCTCATTGAAGAATTGAGTTAACAATCTATTGGTGCTTCAGATTTCAGTTCAGGTAGAGCAACTACAGCTAAGAGTACCTTTGGCCAGGTTGCCAACTTCTGATGAGATCAGACCTGACTACAGTAACACATGCCCAGGTGACATGTAGACTAGATACTGAACTGTATTATATCTGATAGGGGTTACTTTTAAAGAGTCTTTATAGAATTCTTTATTGTCCGAGTATTGTCCGAGTGATTGGACACACAAGGAATTTATCTTTGGTGCCTATTTATAGATGACAACCAATCCAGAATGCAATGACAACATGGATTGACGCAGCAAGATCTACAAGGATTGCAAGTTTGTTCTCACACCCACCTCAGAGCAATGGTGATATTTTAAGCTCTAAATGCATTAGGTCCAAAATATCTTAGGGACCATCTGTTCCCATTCAAGCACATCTATTTCCTAAGTTCTGAAGGAGAGACTCTTTACATTGTATCTCAGTGGTGGCCAAGGTATGTTTCACTGGAAGAAAAAGGCCATTCTCATTTATACTGTGTCTGGCTTTCTGAAATTCCACTTCAAAGGAGATGAAACAAGTACTGATATTTCACCCAAGACCATACTTTTAAAAAAAAACATTAAAAATCAGAAATAAAATATTGTTATTTGCTTTTAAAAATTAATTGAAGGGGGACATGTCTTTTAGAATTTAATTAAATGCTATAATTCATCGAATATATATGTGTATATGCATTGAGGCAAAAGCTTTTCATGCAAATTAGTGGTAGTATCATCAAAAGAATTTAATGTTACAATTCAATTTCTCTCACATGCGTGTTTTGAGGGGGCACTGCTTTTGTAAAAAACGAAAAAGAAAACCAAAGTAGCGCACGAAGCCTAACAGACATTTAGAAATTTTGTTTTAAACTAAACAGGTGAGGATTTAAAAAAACAAACTATGCTGCTTAAAGCTTATATTATATGAGGTTATATTTACATCGGATACTTAATTCTAATGAATTCTGTTTGGTTCCACCTAAATGTAACGTTCAAATCTAACCTCAGTGTTATAGAAAATATAGTTTATGACTTAGAAATAAGCAGAAACTACTTCGCAGGTTCATCATAGTTTAGTGCAAGATGTGAATCTTGAGAATGACTGATCAATACTACAGTGTGTATCCATAGTAGAGAGGAAACCTGAACCAGGTTAGGGAGAATTGTTTAAATTAATGTAATTGATTCATGCTTAAGAATAATTAATTAGCTCTCAAACAAATCCTGTCTTATCTAAATATCAATTATTTCAAACAACTACACTATGGATAATTAAATCCAATTCTTTTTTGATTGGTATTCATTAACTTTTTCCTCATTATCTTGCTGCATATCATTCCAGCCTCAAAAATCACCTACAATAGATAGGAAAAAATGCCTTAATTTTTTTTCTTTTTTTCCAAATTCTATACCACTGAAAAATCATGAAATGCAGATGAGATGAGGATCCAAGGATCATGAAATGCAGATCCATGATGAGGATCCAAGGAACAATTGTACAGGGACAATGAACAAGGGTATTTCTGATAATGTTGATTTAACTTTTACAGGGTTTAAGCCCACTTCTGCTCTCCCCCACAATTATACATGCATCCAGAATGGGGAAGTGAATAGAACAGTATAATTGGAGAGGAAGCAGGTGGGCTGTTGGGTGAGGGAAAGGAAAGCTACTAACTAGTTCTTTTTTTAGCCCAATCAGTAAAAGTAGAAATTAAAAGTCTTGAGGTTTAGATATACATGATATCTTCCACCTGAATGTTTGTATGTTGAACCCATAAGTATGTAGTAGCCCCTAATGAAACATTCAATACCTTTCAGTGCAGTGTTTTAATCATTTTAATGCCCTGATTAATTTTGGTAACAAGATTGGTTTTAATGTTAATTATATGTATAAAAATCCATATCAAACAACTTCTTCCTCTTCACCACCACAGAGGAAATGCTTGCAATAAATAAGCTACAATTTCCTCTGTGTACACACACACAAAGTACACTCTGTTCAAGGGGAAAAAGGTTTAATTCATACACTAACTTGCCCAGGTTCAATCCATTAAGTCAATATGAGTTTGGCCCGTTTATTTAATCACATGGCTGCTTCAATTTATTTAGGAAAAAGATCCTGTAAAAATTCCGATGTTAGTTCAACTTTTTAAACCAGATGCCCTCAATCTGAGGCCCTCCAGATGTCTGGGAATCACAAATTCACACAATTCAAGCCAGTATTGTAGGTTTAAAACAGGTTTGCCACTGTTGATAGAAAGCCCTGGCCATAATGTCAGATTGCCAATTTCTTTCCCCAAACTTACATATTAGTAAGAGAGATCTTTTTCTACCACTTCATATATAGATAAGGAAAACTTACACCTGTGAAATTTCATGCTATGCTTTAAGGGTACATGAACAGATCTAAATCCACAGGGAAAATATACAAATTGATGAGCTTGGCCATAGACAAAGCACCAACACTCTGTTCAAACTTCGTTTGTAATTCTGTCTATGCAGATTCTCAGCATCCAAGTCCTGATTGTTCCAAAGGTGCTTTTTTTCTCAAGAGGCAACTGGAATTCTCAAAACATCTTCAAAGGAAAACCAGAACGTCCAGTTGCTTCCTGAGAAAAGAAAAGAATACCTTTGGGATTGTAATTCTACCATTTATTCATTCGTTCCTTTCCTCACATTAGTGCTGCCTTGTGCTATCTGTAAGTTTTTGCTTGAAGCAGAAGTCATAAAGAAGATAGACAGATCTGAGCAACTGAAAGAGCATCTCCCAATCATGTCAAAGAGAATCAGTAATACACAAAAGGAATGAGAAAAATCATTTGGAAAGTTCATACTATGGGAGAGGGCAGTAACAAGGGGCATGTGATTTCCATACGTTGTGTTGTATGGCTATAAAAATAGGCGTTATTTTAAGGGGAAAAGGATGACATGATGCTATGGAACTGTCAGCCACTGAGGAAGAAAATAACGCTGGGGCCCACTGCAGAAAGTTAAAGGGACTTCAGACAGTCCTCAACTTACAACAGTTTGTTTAGTGACTGTTCAAAGTTACAACAGCACTGAAAAAAAGTGACATAAGATTATTTTTCACGCTTATGTCCATTATGACATAAGTGGCCATGGCTTTGTGATCAAACTTTAGATGCTTGTCTAGTGACTTGTATTTATGATGTTCCAGAGTCAAATGATCATGTTTTGTGACTTTCTGACAAGCAAACTCAATGGAGAAGCCAGATTCACTTAACAACCATGTTACTAACTGAACAATTGCAATGATGAGCTTAACAACTGTGCCAAGAAAGAATGTAAAATGGGCAAAACTTACTTATGAAAATGTATTTCTTAGCAACAGAAATTTAGGTTCAATTGTGGTCATATTTCAACTACTTGTAACAGGTAGACTACCTGTACAAGACCACTTGAGAAGAACAGCAGAGATGAGAAATTACAGGTCTGTCCCTGCTCCTGAGTAAATCCAGCCTTTTGAAAAGTACAATTTTCTAACCAAGAACTGGCTAGAACATGCTGGTAGGGAAATTCTGGTGGTGAAGTCCATGCATCTTAAAAGTTGCCAAAGTTGAGATACTCTAGATAAGAGGAAGAAATGATAATGGCAACCAGCTATTTGTCCATCTGGAGCAATGTATCTAAGCCTCTTCAAACAAAGGAAGTGCCCTACCTTAAGCCATGACAGAGTAGTTTGTAACAAAGGATCATTAGGCTTAATGTCTATGGAGATTTTCAGTCATCCAGGTCACAGTTAGCCCAAAGGTGCTTTTTCAAGAGGCAACTGAAGCTTCTTGCATGCAAAGCTAAACATCTTCAAAGAAAAACAAAAATGTCCAATTGCCTTTTGAAAAAGCACCTTTGGAACAATCATTAGGCTTATTTTACTTTCAAGCAAAAAGCCCTCCCAAATTTAAAGAGACCAGCTTTAAATATCATTGATGAGTAAATTAAGATAGATATAAGAAAAAAATGTGAATTGCAGGGCCTTGCATTTATGATATTTTCTAGTTCCAGGCTAAAATACCTTTGTTCTCATAGACATTTTACACTTTGATTGTTGAAAATTGAATGTTAAGTGCCTGCACTTAATCTAAAGAAATAGTTAATCCCCACAAATGCCATAGAAATATTGGCAAGAGTCCTTTGCATTCAGGATCCCTCCAGCTAAAATACTCGGGCTAGAAAAGATATTTGGATGCCACAAAGCATCTATATCTAAAATGCAGAATCTTTTTTTTATTATTTTATTGTTACAAACATTCCATCTTTTCTTTAAACAGTGTGTCATGGGGGGTACAAATATCTTGTGCAATAATATTTATGGTTAATACAATTTCCTTATCATAATAACAATAATTACATTATTTTAAACTACTACACATGATATATCTTATCATTGTAACCATATCCTTAACTCCTTCCCCTCTATATTCATATATTCATAAGTGTTCTATATATCTATATTCTATGTTAATATATTTAATTTCTAATTTCCATTTTTCTTTTCCAACCATAGATAAAATAATTCCCATATCATATAATATTCAGTTTGTTCTTTTTTGTTAATTGCCAGTGCTAATCTATTCATTTCTGCACATTCTAATAGTTTCCTGATCACATTCTTATATCGGAATCTTTTCAGAATCATGCAAGTTATGATATTCCCTGTGACAATCTATCCATGCAAAAATTGAACTCTGAAGAAATAGGACAGGAAGAGTATTGCCACTGGTGAACATACTATTGGAACAGACTCCTGAGAATATAATAGACAGCCATGAAAACCATAATAGAACATAGAACAATAGAGTTGGAAGGAACCTTGGAAGTCTTCTGGATCATTAACACTGGATCATTGAACAAATCAATCCAAAATTCTCACCAGAGGCATAAATGGCAAATTATCTTACAGTACTTTGGACAGATTATACAAACATATAAAGTTCTCTGTACAATGCTCTAATGCTGGGGAAGGTGGAAGGAAATAAAACAGCACAATCAGAAACAAGTTGCATGGACTCATTTATATGGCCAGATACGCACCATCAGAAGACTTGAAGGACCAGGTAGGGGACAGATCAGCATGGAGGAAATCTACAGTGGAGATGTTAAAGATTTGTGAACTTTTTAGAATTTTCAATATTTCTGCATAAGTATGAGCCAAGACATGATTTGGTCTCCACACAAGTCCCAAAGCTAAATAAAGAAAATCCTGTTCACTAAATGAGTCAAAAACTTCTAACTTGTTCATTTGTTCATTGAGGAAAATGATCCAAAACTGCATTTGTGTGTGACAAAATTATGTGAATTTTTGTTTTCAGTAACTGGTGTGCACCCCTTAAGCATAATAACTGCAACTAAATATTTTTGATAATTGTCAATCAGCCCTACACACAAATCTGGAAATTTTTTAGCCCATTCCTCCTTTACAGAAGAGTTTCAATTCAGGAATTTTAGTAGGCTTCCTGGCATGGACTGTCTGCCTCAGGTCCTTCCACAACAATTCTGTAAACTGAAGACCAAGATTTTGATTTGGCTATCACAAAATATTGACTTTCTTTTGCTTTTACCATTCTTTGGTTATACAACTTGGGTGCATTGGGTCATTGTCTTGCTGCATAATCCATTTCCTCTGAAGATTCAGTTCATGCACATTTCCTGTGGAATTTTCTCATACAATTTAGGATTCATAATTCCATCAATTATAGCAAGCAGTCATGGTCCAGAGGCAATAAAGTCGGTCCAAACTATGATATCATGTTTCACAGATGGGACAAGGTACTTCAGATGAAATGTAATGCTTGGCTTTCACCAAATTTTCCAGTCAAGCCAAAAAGTTCTATTTTAGTCCAACCTATCCACAGAACATTCTTCTGATAACCTTCTGGCCTATTCATGTAGCCCTTTGCAAACTGTAGGTGGGCAGCAAGGGAAAGTAGTTGTCTTTTCTTTACAAGTCTGCCACGCACATCGTTGTTCAGTATTCTCCTGGTGGTAGTCTCATGAACACCAGCATTGTCAATGCAAGAGTTTTTAGTTCCTTAGCCATTACTGTGGGTTTCTTTTAGATCTTCCAAAATCTTACACATCTAGTTCTTGATGTGATTTGGTTGGTCAAACATTTTGGAGGTAACAATGATGTTGAATTGCCTACATTTGTAAACCATTTGCCTGACTGTAGATTAGTGCAAACTATTTGAAAATAGTTTTGTAACACTTCCCAGCCTGGTAAGGGTTAGGTCCCCAGAAACCTCCTTTGTTTCAGTCATGACACACTTCCACACGTTATAAAGATCAGACTGATAGTTGAATATCCAGAATTGTATTCCTTAACTAAAGCAGGACTTCCCAGGCTCACACTGCATTTTTATTCTATTGATTAAAACACCCAAAAGGTTCGTATCCTTTTGCCACACATAAATATGTAGAGTTGGATCATTTCCCTGAATAAATACATGATCAAATTTAGTGGTTTTTTGACTTGTTTGTTTAATTGGGTTCCCTTTATTTGATTTTAGGTCTGTGTGGAGAACAGATCAGCAGAAATATTGAAAATTCAAGAGTTGCCAAGCTTTTAAGCACCATTGTATCTAGATGGTCACTAAGAATCAACACTAATTTGAGGCACATATTCACAGAGGGGAAAGGTATGGTACAATACCTTCTCTAGAACTTTTTCTACCAGCTTCCTAGCAATTCTTTTTTGTTTCTCTTTCCCCCACTGTTACCCTCTGACTCTTGTAGTAAAGGCGCGGGAGGCCAATTGAGCAAGGGAGGCTGCAAACGAGAGGGAGGGAGTAACACACTAAAAGCAGACAAGCTCAGGAGGGCTTTCAAGTTTGCTCTCAGGCTCTGGGCAGGATGTGGTTGCCTCATCTTCTTTGCTGGGTCTCAGTAGTTTCCCTCTTCCCCCTACTCTTTTCTTGGCTGAAAATACTGAACTGAATACTCCTGGCTAAGGAAATGAAAGGGAAAAAAGGTGATTCAGTAATGCCGTATAAACAACAGATTTGTTGAATCAGATGGTGGGCCTCTCCAGTGGAGTATTTCTGAAAGAGATGAATACAGAATAACAGAGTTGGAAAGGAGGGTCATCAGGTCCAATCCTGTGCTCAAGCAGGAGACTGTATCCCATTTCTGACAAGAAGTTGTCCAGTCTCTTCTTGAAAGCTTCCAGTGATGAACTCCCACAGCTTCTGAAGCCAAGTTGTTCCATCGGTTAATTGTCCTCACTATCAAAAAAATTATCCTTATGTTTAGGTTGAATGTCTTCTTGATCAGTTTCCACCCATTATTCCTTGTCTGCCCTTTGGAACACAGGTTGACCACTCTCCTCTGTGACAGCTCCTCAAATATTGGAGCACTGTTATCTTCATTAGACTAACCATGCCCAGTTCTTGCAACTGTTCTTTGTGTTTTAGCCTCCAGCCCCCTAATTATCTTGGTTACTCTTCTCTGCACTCTTTTTAGAGTCCCGACATCTTTTTTTTATAGTGTGGTGACCAAAACTGGATGCAATATTCTAGGTGTGGTTTTACTAAGGCTTTATAGAGTGGTACCTCACTTTATCTTGACTGTATCCCTCTGTTAATACAACTTAGGATTGCACTGGCTTTTTGGCTGTTGTCACACACTGCTGGTTCAGTGCTGGCTTCAGTCAGGTCAACTTCAGGGCTGACATATTTAATTGATTGTCCACTAGGGTTCCAAGAGCCACCTCACTATTCCTGCTATTAAGCCAGATTTTACCTAATCTGTATGTGTGCTTTGGTTTTCCTAGCCTAAGTGTAAGCCTTTACTTTTCTCTATATTGAATTTCATTTTGTTAGATAGGGCCCAGTATTCAAACTGTCGAGATACAGCCAGATCTTGAGCCTGTCTTCTGGGGTGCTGGCTATTTCTGCCAGCTTAGTATCATCTACAAATCTGATGAGTTCCCCTTGTATTTCCTCATCTAAATTATTTGTGAAGATATTGAAAGAGTACTGGACCTGAGACGGAACCTTGTAGTATGCCACTACTTACTTCCCTCCATGAAAGGTAACAGTCTTTTATCACTGGGGTTCCAAAATACCTAATGTTCAATGGCAACTGCTGAGTTAGCTGTGCATATCCTGCAGTCCAAAAAGACATTTTAAGAAGCAGGAGATGAATAGAGGGAGAGATCACCAAGGAAGAATAGTGATAAGTACCTCAACATGGTACCGTGTTTCTCCAGTAATACAGCTTCCACCAATAGGAAGGCCCAGCATGTTTTATTGGCATAAATCAAATTAAGCCCCTCCCCCCAAATTAAGGCATATATTAAACAGGCAAAATTGGGGGGAATGGCAGGGGGAGCTTGCCATTAGGAAGTACTTTTGTTGCATACCCAGATATGGTGCTGTCTGCATTGACTTTGGCGTTGATGGGGCACTTCGTATCAGGAGACCTTCCGCCACCATTGCTTCCCCTTCTCCCCATGCTGCTTCAGCATTCAGAGCAATGTTGTGGCGTTATCCCTCCAGAGCTACGCCAGAGCCGTGCAGGCTGGGCAGAGCCAGGAAAGCAAGCCGTGGGTACGCACCCGCCTGCCAAGTGAAAGAGCCGAGCTGACCCAAGCTTGGCTTCCTTCCCAAGTCCCTCCAGCCTGAACCCGAAGGGGCCATTGGGAGAGGCTGCCCGAGACAGTGATAGTGCCCACCCATCCGTGGACAGGGAGGCAAGGTGACAGCCTGCACTGTGTCCTCCTCCGAGCTCCTCAGAGCCTCTGCCCGATGCATGTTCCGCTGCAGCATTTGGAGCTGCCGGTGCATTTGGAGATGCGTGGGGAGGGGGACGGGCTGGGCAAGGGGTGAAAAGGACAGGCGGCTTCGGGCTGTCTCTGCTGGCCAGAGAAGCAATGCTTCCATCACCTCGCCTCCCTGTCTGTGGACGGGTGGGCACTATCACTGCCTCGGGCAGCCTCTCCTAGTGGCCCCTTCAGGTTCATGCTGGAGGGACTTGGGAAGGAAGCGAAGCTCAGGTCAGCCCAGCTCTTTTGCTTGGCATGTGAGTGCACACCCGCGGGCTTGCTTTCCCGACTTTGCCCAGCCCACACGGCTCTGGTGTGGCCCTGGCGGGATGAGCAGGGGGTCCGGCAGGGAGGCGCTTGCTGCCTTGGTGAGAGCTCCACTGCCAGGCAGGAGAGCCTGCCTGTCAGCTGCACTGGGCGCCCCAGGCAAAGCTCTTCACGCTCTGCCTAGCACCAGGCAGGGATGGCGGCTGGACGCTTCTCCCGAAATGGGCCAATCCTCCGCTGCGGCTCAGGGAGATTCGCCTCCTCACGTGGGGTTGGGCTGTCCTCTTGGGCAGGGGAGTCTTTGTTGCAGTAGTGTCATTTTTAAAAGAATTGGCTTTGCCTTTGAAGGCAAAGAATAGGCAGCGACAGGAGCACCTGAAGCCAAGTGTTTCTGCCGGGGTCCGGTTGCAGGGAGGAGCCCTGGCTGGTCGCACATGGCTGTGCCAAACGCCATGGGGTTGCTCTAAACTCCACAGCAGCAAGGGAAAAGGGAAAGCAACAGTGGTGGAAGGTCTCCCAAAATGAAGTGCCCCACCAACGCCGAGGTCAACATCCAAGCTGTCGCTGCCCACCCACCCGAGGATGCAAAGGGGGAGGAATTAAATCATCCCTGAAAAGATGGCCTAGCCATTTTTTCGGGAGTCAAAAAAAAAAAAATAAGGCCCAGCCTTATTTTGTGAGAAACACAGTAGTGATGTTCTCAGACTTATTAAAGATCAGATGAATTAAGACAAAATGCAAAGAATGAACATCAGATATGTTCAAAATAAAGGAAAATAAATAAAGATTTATTCAGGAATGATGACAACTAAATAATCTGGGGACACCTGAGTTCAACTCTGGTTTTGGCAATAAATGTTCACTGAATTACGATGGGTCAGTCACACATTCTCAGTTTAATCTTTCCCATACAGGTATTGTTGGGGGAAAGAAAACTAATTATGCTACCTTGAGCTCTTATGAAGGTTGAGGTATAAATCTAGCAAATACATAATAAAATAAAGAGAGAGAATTACTGGCTTCTTCTTTTAGTATAGACTTCTAAGAACATAAATATTCATTCAATCAATAAAATGAGGACCAGGCTGAAACATCAAAAGATCAGCTCGAACAAAAGGGCCTGTCACATAGGCCGACGGATGCAAAAAGTATGTAAAAAGGACACAGCGGATGAGAAAATTTTCCATCC
>BHFT01032678.1:0-32328 GCA_004320025.1 Laticauda laticaudata | reverse complement strand
GTTTCTTTTTTATTTTTCTTATATGTATCCATTTCATGTATCCATAACTATGTTTATACTTATACTTGTTATCTTATAATTGCTTGACAAAACAAACAAACAAATAAAAACAAAGTTCTTAAGATTTCACAAAAAGGAAGACAGGCTGTTGAATGGCTGGTGGAGGTATTAAATGAATCGTGAGAGTGTGCCATTCCATTATGTTCTTTCGGTAATCTATCTAAGAGGAAGGTTTCTGGTCTGAGCTCAATCTGATACCCAGTGATCTCTTTTAACCAATTTTTGATTTGGATCCAATATGTCCTGGTCTTGGGGCATAACCACCACAACAATTCTAATTCTTACAGGAGCAAAGCAATTCTTATAGAAGCAAAATAGCAAGTTATTATTATGTCCCTTCATTCCACCTATTCTATTATGTCCCTTTAGGACTGTATCTTTATCTGTAACACACATCATTGCAGCTGTCATTTTAATTTCTTTTTAATCTGTAGTCTGTGGACACTCCTATGAGTAGACATAAGGTCTCATCCTATATGGGTGGATAAGAGTACTGAATCTCAGCAGACCAAATAAAATGCTTGCATCTGATTGGCAGTGTATAATTATTCATATTTGCAAAGCAAGTTAATTTGGATTTCAGTAACAAGGAAATTTTGAGTAGTTTGGAGAACCAGCAAATATTACCTTCTGACTGGAGATTTTACAGTATCCTTCCTCTGCCAGGCCTACCAAGCCACGTCCACAGAACTGGTAGTAAATTTTTTTGAATCCCATCACTGTTAATTACCAAACAAACAATGAGTGCTGGGACAACATTTTCACATCAAAATGAGTTGAGTGCCAAATGTATTGCGTTTCAAAGCAGTTGAGTACCAAGGAACCCCTGTAAGTCTGGGACTTTCCACACTTTACCTTCATATGAATGAGGGAGGACCTTGTCTGAGATACTTTCTCACCAGAGTTGGTATTCAGCAGGTTCTGACCAGTTCTGGAGAACTGGTAGCGGAAAGTTTGAGTAGTTTGGAGAACCTGCAAATACCACCTCTGACTGGCCCCGCCCCCATCTATTCTTTGTCTCTTGAGTCCCAGCTGATTGGTTGGGTCTTCTTTTGTTGCCCGGCACAGGAGAACAGAGCTGGAAAGCAGGTTAGTGGGATGGGGAGGGAATGGATATTTTGCAGTATTCTTCCCCTGCTATGCCCACCAAGCCACACCACATCCACCAAGCCATGCCCACAAAACCGGTAGTAAAAAAATTTGAATCCCACCCTACATTGAGAAGCTGTGGGTATTCCATCACTGGACATTTTAAAGGAGAGATTGGACAGAAATGGCATAGAGAAATGGCTTGAACATGGAGTTGGATTAGAAGACTCCCATTCCAACTCGGTTATTCTGTCAAAAAGTAAGTTTACCTGTAGATCCCAAATGGACCCACCTGGTGGGACTTGCTACTCAACCTTGGGATGTGGGGGGGGGGGAGGTGGAAACAAGTCGCAGTTTTGACCAGGGTTGGAATCAATTTTTTTTAAACCGGTTCTGTGGGCATAGCTTAGGGTTGCGTGGTGTGCTTGAGTGGTCAGTGACTGTGGGTGTGGCAACTCATCACTCATGGTCAAGGGCACTTTCTCTTCAACTGCCTCTCATACAGTGGGATGTTGCAACCAGTCATAATGTTGACAATGGTATGGTACACTTTTCAGTGTCATTGTATTTTAATGGTCACGAAATGAATGATGTTTAAGTCAATACCTTACAAAATATCAAAGCTTTTTTGCTTGCAAATGCTGCTAATATCAATCATTATGATTAAAAAAATACTGCAAGCCGAGCTACAATCAGCGCATGGTGACAGGCACCTTGTCGGAATTAAAATAGTTTAAAATGCTCGTGATAAACTATCAAGCAGACCAATTCTTGCATTCATTAAGTGAAACCTTAGCAGAGCAGTCGTTAAGCTCTCCAGAATAGAGCACACCAGAAGACGATCCTCAGGACCATTGACAACTTAAACGATACTAGCTGGTTTCACTTACCTCACAAGATATCCTAAGAAACCAATCAGATTTACACGGAATAGTCCAATTGCACCCAGAAGCAGAAAAAATCAGTCAAGCTTGCATTGCCTCTTGAAGTATACCCCAAAGGACAGTGCCAAGTACACTAAAGCAGTAAAGGAAGGCCCCTTCCCTAGAAAAAGAACCATGAGGCAGGAAAAAATTCAAATACAATACAAATAATTAAATTTATAACAGTAGCTGTTTGTTTGTTGGAGCTGAATAGAAAAATTAATCCCATCAATAAACACAGATTAAATTCACCAAGCACAGAATTAACCTTCATCAAAAACCAGTTTTAGACCAAAATCAGAAGGGTATTAAATTCATATTTGAATGTCAATCTTTCTAGCTAGCCAGAAGCCTTGTTGATGTCATTCATCTTGTTCTTTGTCATTAAAAGCTCCTTTCCGAGCTATTCAGTGATTTCTTCAAAATGCTGATTGTCCAGGGAAGTATTTCCTCCAACAGCAGTGTAAAAATCTTAAAACAACCCTTCCCCTTTAAGAAAGTCAAGCCCCAGAAGCTCCGGAGACAGGAAGTCTAGGCGTACTGGCAAGAATGTAATAAGGATGTAAAACAAAACAAAAGGAGATTGCTTCTAACTACTTCTCTGAACTACTTAGAAAGTTAACAAGGGATTAGAATCCCACCTCTGGTTATGACTTGCACCATTCTGTATAACCTATCTCAAGGGTCTTCAAACTTGGCAAGTTTAAGACATGGATTTCAACTCCCAGAATCCCTGAGCTAACATGATTGGAGGAGGAATTCTGGGAGTTGAAGTGCGCCAGTCTACAAGCTGTCAAGTTTGAAGACCCCTGACCTATCTCTATAACCTATCCTGCTCAGACCTTGTATCATCAGATGAACTGCAGTGATCTAGAAAGATGGAGAACTGAAATGGTGACAAGCGGCTTTATAAATAAAGCTATTGGGATATTGTAGATTTCTAATGTTCACTTTATTACTTGGAAACAGAATGAGCTCAATGCTTGCATTCCTGTAGGTAAAATCCTCGAGTCACTTTCCACAGAGACAGCATTTCAAATAGTCTCCATATGGCAGTCATACAGATAGTCCTTGACTTACAACAGTTTGTTTAATGACCATTCCAAGTTGCAGTGGCACTGAAAAAAATGACTCATGTCCCTTTTTCACATTTATGACCATTGCAGCATCCATGACCCATGGCCATGTGATTTACATTTAGGAGCTTGACAACTGTTTTTTATTTATGATGGTCGCAGTGTCCCAAAGTCATGTGATTCCCTTTTTGCCACCTTCCAATAAGCAAATGAAGCCAAGCTGGACATCCTGGAGTGAGGAGGAGTGCTAGAGGAGTAATACCTCTTAAAAAAACTTTGGTCCAGCTGGCCCGGCTGGTAGCACCTCATAAGGGTCCCTTTCCAGGGTTACAGGAGAAGAGGGTCAACAGTTTTGAAGGTGGAAGAGGGTTTATGCTGTTTATGGCCCAACAACAGATAAAATGATAGAACCATCTTCTAGGAGAAGGGAAACTCTGATTTCAAAACTCCACTGCCTTATGGCTATATCTATTATTGGAAAAGGCTTCAGGAGTCAGCCTTGAGGCAAAATCCCGGAAGCAGTTCATGACTGTGTACAATCACATTCTGGTAACTCCTGCGACACAGCTGGAATTAATCATATCAGCTCTGCCATTCTATTAGACTATTTCAGTGATGTGGAGAGAGGGGAATCTGTTGCTTGGGTAACGGTTTATCCTCCATATTAAATTACCCAGTCCTCGTGCTCTGAAGTGGGGGTCGCCAACCTTTTGGACCTCAGGGACCATCAAAATCATAATTTTAGATCCCAGGGACCACTAACTGGTTCTGTGGGCATGGCCTAATTTGTAGGTGTGGCTTGGTGGTCATGTGACTGGCTGGGTATGACTTGTATGTAAATATTATAAATATTAATATAAATATTGAATGTTTTTATGAAAAAGAGCAACTTTATCCAAAATCAGGCAAAGAAGGCAGATTCAGTTGCTCACAGAATCATTCAGTGATCTATCTATCTGCCATTGGCTAGCTCAGTCTCTCAAATTTGCTTGCTGTGAGTCTGCACTGAATTTGCTTGCAAGCAAATCTTTAGTCGTAACGGAGGTTCGGCTGTGCTTAGCTGGAAAGCAAGAAATCCAACCATTTCCTGCTTCCTAGCTAATCTAAATCTCCCGGCACAGCAGAAGAGAGGATGGTTGGAAAAACAGCAACTTAGCAGACAAGTTTGCTGGGCAAGGAGTGAGTGGGTGGGGAGGGTTCTCGTGGGCCATGTGGGCTGAGCAGCTTTGTGTTTCTGCGCAGCCTGGATTAATTGCTTTGGGGGGTTGCTCTGGGAGTAAGATTTCTCTGCAGCCCACCAAATTTTCTCACGGTCCACCAGTGGCCTGCAGCTCACCAGTTGGTGACTGCTGCTCTGGAGAGGACAGTCCAGCTTTGCATACAGCATTGAAACAACACGGGAAGTGGCAGTTATTGGTTTCATAGCATGATACCAGTCTCTTGAGACTGAAGGATGCCAATTCAGATTCAGTTGAGCAAAGTCAATGGGAAAGCCAGATGCACTCAAAAATTTAACAACTGCTGGGATTTCACTTAACTGATGTGGCAAGAAAAGTCATAACATGGGGCAAAACTCACTTAACAAATTTTTCATTTCGCGACATACATTTTGGGCTCAATTGTGGTCATAAGTTGAAGACTACTTGTACCATTTGTCACTTTGCTTATGTTTTCAAGCATCCCAGCAAACTGGGATTTGTTAATTAACCTAAGCTTTGGTTAATGATCAGAGGAGCATTTTTAACTGATATGATCAAAGGGTAAAATGGATATTTGAGTGGAACTAATTAAAACATATCAAAGGAGCAATCATTTCACCGCTAATCTCTCCCTTTGAATATGTGTAGTAATAAAAATTACAGGTTGAGGGAGGCAGTTGAAAATTTATTCATTAAGGGTGGCTCACAATAACCAAATGCAGTGAAGTGAGATTTCAAAGAGAGGGAAGTCTGTGTGTTGCTTTGACATTATTTCTTGCCTGTGGAAAGCAGAATAAAAAAACATAGCTAAAGATGATATTTCTAAATATTATATATTGGTTAAATGCCCTTTCCTTTTTTTAAACACCATGTTCAAGCAAAATACTTCAGCTAGGTTGAGCTTTTAGAAATGAGGAAAATGTATCAAAATCCAATAGTTAAAATATCAGTGATTAATCCATTGCAAATAACTCTTTGGATGTTGAGAACCATGAATGACACCAATTAAACAATAATTATGCCACTCACAATCTTTTGCCATTCTTCATCTAGGCAGGAGCTGATAGAAGTTGAAGTCTAGGTTTTAAACTTTAGACTATTATAGAGAACAGAAAAACAGTTCTCATCTCCCTATCTTATCAAGACAAGCCTAGAGATATGAATTCCAAACAAGTTTCTAATAAATGTTTTATTCCATGTTTTCAGCATAAAAGCAATTCTACAGTAGCTAAAGCTGCAAGAGAAAAAGACATCTTTTTACTTGCACATTTATTTATTTATTTGTTTATTTGATTTGTCAATTGCTTACAAGATAATAGGTATAAGTATATACATAGTTATGAATACATGAAATGGGTACATATAAGAAAAATAAAAGAAACAATAGGACAGGGATGGTAGGCACGTTGGTGTGCTTATGCATGTCCCCTACAGACCTCTTTAGGAAAGGGGTGAGGTCAATAGTAGACAGTCTAAAGTTAAAGTTTTTGGGATTTTAGTGATTAAGAAATCTTTTTAAGGAGGGAGTAATAACAACAACAACAATAACAATAACAACAATAACAACAACAATAATAATAGTAATAATAATAATAACAACAATAATCTGATAATTCCCTTGTATAGCTGTTTGCAACATGTACTTATAACATACATCAGTATATCCATTAAAACCTGAAACATACATAAATACATCCTTTAAAAAAATCAACCAACATTAAGACAATATCTGTTGATGTCCTCAATTAAAATATTTTCTTTCTCAAGGTCTTACAAAAGAGGGTTTTTACCATTTCTTTTTTAAAAAAGACAAGATAGAGCAGGGGCAATTAGACCAAGTAGAGAGGGCATATCCTATTGGACAAGATAGTCCTGAAGATATAATTACAGGTAGTCCTGTAGGGTTTCACTTCACTGCATTTGGTTATTGTGAGCCACCCTTAATGAATAATTTTCAACTGCCTCTCTCAACCTGTAATTTTTATCACTACATATATTCAAAGGGAGAGATTAGTGGTGAAATGATTGCTCCTTTGATATGTCCTAATTAGTTCCATTCAAATATCCATTTTACCCTTTGATCATATCAGTTAAAAATGCTCCTCTGATTGTTAACAAAAGCTTAGGTTAATTAACAGAAATCTGTTAAGTGAGTTTTGCCCCATGTTATGACTTTTCTTGCCACATTAGTTCAGTGAATCCCTGCAGTTGTTAAATTAGTAACACTGTTATTGAGTGAATCTGGCTTCCGCATTGACTTTGCTTATCAGAATGTGGCAAAAGGGGACCACATGACTTTGGGACACTGTAACCGTTATAAATACAAACCAGTTGTCAAACTTCCAGATGTAAATCACACCTTGGAGATGCTGTAATGATAAGTGTGAAAAAGGGGTCATAAGTCACTTTTTTCAGTGCTGTTGCAACTTCAAACGGTCACTGAATGGTTGTAACTCAAGGTAAAACAATTGACTTAATTGGTTATGACTTAAAACAATTTGTCTAGTGATCATTCTGACTAATGACTGGTCCTCGCACTTATGACCCTTGCAATCTCCCCACATTGATCATGTGATCAAAATTCAAACACCTGGCCACTGGCATTGTCCTTAATGATGATTGCAGTGACCTGGAATCTTAGGATTACTATTCGTGACTTTCCCAGCCAGTTTCCAACAATCAAAACCAATGTGGTAAGCTTGATTCACTTAACAACCATGGGATTTACTTAGCTGCATAATTCACTTAACAACTTTGGAAAAATAGATAATAAAATTGGGCACAACTCATTTAAAAACCTTCTTGCATAGCCACAGAAATTCCGTGTTAGGATTCCAGCAGTTATGCCAATTAAATCCTGAGCCTCAAGCCACACTCCCAAAACTTCTTTTGATTTATTAGAAATTAACATGCTGGCATTTGCCTAGGCGTAGCTGACTCTGAAATATGTAATTCACTGTCACCTTGATCCTGCTTTCCCCCCCACCCCTCTGGGTGTGTCATCCAACGAAACACATCCATAGCCAAGAGTCCATCAATCATGCTTCCCAATTAGATTTTTGTGTGGCAGAAGCTTCAGTCATCTATCAGTCTCTGAAGAAAATATGAATGGAATGTACTTTCAATTCCACACTGCTGCTTGCTCTTTGAAACTCCCCCCTCCTTTCTGTTGACAACTATAAAACGTGTACACAATATGTTTTATGAGTTGACATTCTGCTCTCAATTTTGGTCATAAATTGAGAACTACCTGTAAGAAGGCCCCAAGCCCAGTGACAGTATTCTACCGGTTCGGCCTGGTTCTCCCAAGCTGATAGCACCGATGAGCAGCAGAGGCCAAACCGGTTCTCTCTGCTGTTGGGCCCACCTGTCCACCCAGCAGACCCACCCATTCCCATACAAACCTTTATTCCCTGCTTTTGAAGTGCAGCTGCTTTGCACAGCATAGCAGATTGCCACGTGGCAGCTGCTAAAGCAACAGAGAGAGAGAGCAGGATTGCAGGAGGTGAGTTGGAAAGCCTCTGTGTGTGCGCAAAGTGCGCATTTGGCACAAAGTGTGTGTGCGTGAGTGCACATAGTGCATCCACCAAACTGGTGGTAAAAATATTTGAAATGCATCACTGCCCAAGCCATGTTGGGTTTTATAGGTTATGACCAACAACTTGCATTAGACTCTGAAGTCTGTGGTTGACTAAGGCAGCTCCTGAAAAGTAATTGGCCAATCAGCAATGAGGCATTTTTATTCCTTCCAGCTGCTAATTTACAGAACATTTTCAAGATAATGAAAATACCAGGGCATGAGATTTCAATTCCTTCAAAGGTTCACATCATTGAAGTCCCATTCAAACTATGGACAATGTGACTGCAATTATTTATTTCATAGCTTCATAATTAATTGTTAGTTGAATTGGAATCAATAGATGAATCTAGCAATTCTCAATCTGAGGCCTTCTAAATCAGTTGAACTTTATTTTCTAACTGGAGATTGTATCAGCAAACACTACAGTATTTGACAACACTCAGGTTTTATGTGATCTATTGCTAAAGAATCAAGCATTCAAAACAGCTATTATCACCACACAATTTATCAAGTACAACATATACTAAAGAACAAAGTCTGATAACACTTAATGGCCCTTTTGTACAGTGAAAAATCTTATCTTCATAATCAATAATTCTTGCCTTCAGCACAAAAATTGCTGGTTACAACACACTGCTTTCATATGTTATTCTATTGCTTAAGCAGGATGTCAGTTGTGTAAGAGTATCTTTTTCATCAGTAAATTCATGTCAATTTTTTTCACAAGGTTATATTTACAATTTGAAAAGTTGAAAAAGAAAACTTTGGGAAGAAGGCCCTCCAGCCTTTCCAGGTAAACCAACAGAAAATATGACCAGATGAGCTTATTCTACTCTATTGTAAGGCTACATTAACAAAATCTTGCAAGTCTGAAAGTACAAATCTTCTGCTTTCTGTTTTTGCAGCCTGATAAACTAGACAGCTTCCCTTCTGAGATTTTTCTCTGCCAGTTTATGTAGCATCATGGCTGTTCCCTAATACCACTACGAGATGACATCACTAGGACTCACTGCCTTAGAAAAGTGAGGCAAATCCTCAGTAATGATTCTCACCCTGGTCAGCACTTCTTTATTCTCCTAACCATTGAGAAGGAGATATAGAAGCATAGGCATCTGCACAAACAGGCTGAAGAATAGTTTCTATCCATGGACTATCAGACTCCTGAATGGAAAATAACCTAAGAACATAGCACAATTGACTTGCAGGGCCAGCGTGAAGAGCAATAAGTTCACATGGTGCAATAGGATTGTGTGTTGTTAGTAGGATTCACTGGGTTAGAGATTTTCTGTTTTCACTGTGAATTGTATTGTGTTTGGGATGGTGGTGCACAAAGGAAGGCTCAACCAATCTCATTGTACACCTGTTGTACTCTGACAATGAAGATTTGAACTTGAACTTGAACTTCAAGTCCCCCCCATCTGATCATTCACGAGGTAGCATCTCTTCCCCCAATCTTCTCAAGATCATTCCCAGATATCATTACAGTTTAGGGACTCGCTAAATGAAGGCCCTATTTGTAGCTCTTGGGAGGGAGTTTCCCTGCAATGCTGCTCAGAAAAGAGCTGGACACTTGCTGGCCCCATATTCTGTTGATTCGCAAGATCTGCATTGCATTGTTGTGTCAGACACTGGCATTTTTATCAGGCATAATCTGGTTAAAAGAGCAATTAAAAACAGCCCATGATCTCTTCCTTGCTTCTCTTTTGATGATAGGCATATTTTTGCTATTCTTACTTGCATTGGATTCCAATTTTCTAATGATGGATTTCAAGATCTTTATCACTAAGCCACCACAGGGTATGTATGTACGTATGTATATTTATATGTATATATGTGTGTGTATGGTGTGTGTATATATATATATATATATATATATAAACGTGTACATGTGATATATATATATATATATTATATATATATATATATATAAAGTTTTTTTAAGTTTTCACGGGTACTTACATGTGTACTGTTCAGCTTCCTTCGGGTATTATCCCGCGTCATTAGTGCTTTTTAAAGTTGTAGCAACGTTTCAGCAGAATCTCATCTGCCATCATCAGGCTTCTGTATGGAGTTTGTATGTGGGTCAGGGTCTCACAGCCGTTGTTTTAAATTTGAGGCTAGCCTATTATTGTGGCAGGATTTTTTTTTTCTACATCCTGATTGGTTGGGAGTCTTGGTCTGTGTTATTAGGACTTGGAGTTTGTTTGATTGGGGTGTTTCTGGTTTCTTCTGTCTGTTTGTGGCTTTGATGGCTGGCAACACTCTGTTCCTGTATTGGAGGCTTTAAGTGCAGCTTGGCTTTGTGTTAAAGGATGTTTTATTCATTTAGGAAGCTAGGTTTCATCTGGGTGCCTGGGGGGGGGGAGGCGTTTTGAGCTGGAGGTTACAGAGGGAGTCTGTTTGTGCCCAGGTGTTTGCCTGCTTGTTGGTGTGGAGATCTTTCTATTTTGAGAGTGCAGGCTTCCAAATGATTGACAGCCTGGTGGAATCATCTCTTTATTCATGCTTTCAGGTCTTTTTTCAATCTTATGGCTTCTCTGATGATTTTTGGCTGTGCTATAGTGACTATGGTTTTAGTGCCATTGAAGTTGATGTTGTGACTGTGTGGTTTAATGTGTTGGACTAGTGAGGAGGTGTGTTCCAGCTTTTTTACTGCATTTTTGTGTTCATCCAGGAGGGTACTTATTCTTCTAAAGTTTTCATGGGTACTTACAAGCTGTTCAGCTTCCTTCGGGTATTATCCCACATCATTGTTTGTTGTGCTTTAAAGTTGTAGCAACATTTCGGCAGAATCTCATCTGCCATCATCAGGCTTCTGTACTGATTCGTCTGTGAGTCAGATTATCACAAGCCGTTTATGAAAGCTTGACTCACAGACGAACTCAATACAGAAGCCTGATGAATGGCAGATGAGATTCTGCCAAAATGTTGCTACAACTTTAAAAGCACAACTACAATGACGTGGGATAATAAACAGAAAAGCTGAAACAGCATACCTGTAAGTACCCGCGAAAAACTTAAAACAAATATATATATATTATACTTACAAAAATGAAAAACTCTTGAAGAAACTTAATAAAATTAGAACATGACGAGAAAGCCCCAACAACTCACAACAACACCTGAAATAATTAGTATATAACGTTTCCAACAGAGAACTCATCAAAACAGAAACAGATGTCCTAACCAAAGGATTCAATTATGCTATAGCACCCAAAATAAATCCCCAGAGAATCCATCATATGTGCAGTAGAATCCAATCTAACTAAATTAAATACAGATGAAGCTGACAGATAAGGCACCAGGTTACCAAACATCCTATGCACAAGCAAACCACCCAAAAGCAACTTGTGCAAAGATGAGTTCAAAGCCCTACAAACCCTAAGAAATGATAACAGAATTATCATATTTCCAGCAGACAAAGGGAATGCCACAGTAGTAATGGATAGAAAAAGACTACGAAACTAAATTGACAGACTACTCTAAGACTCCACATACAAACCTATAAATACGGACCCAACCACATTATCTGGAAAAATTAACCAAGAAGAAAATTATAACTAGCCACATAAGCAAGAAAATCAACAGATGATCATCCCAAGAGAAAAAATTCTTCAGATGCCCCAAACTATATTCGGCCTCCCAAAAATACACAAAGAAAGCATACCTCTCAGACCCCATAGTCAGCTCAAAGGAGCACACAACAAAACACCTAGCAAAACACTAAGCAAAAACAACTACAGCCCCATGCTGAAACTGCAACTTCATATGTACAAAACTCATACCACTTCTTAGAAATGAAGAAGATTCTACACGTGGAACAAGAAGATCTGCTTGTAAGTTTTGACATGGTTTCACTATTCACTCAAGTCCGATAAAAGAAACTCTTGAAATCATCTCAAAAATAAATACCAACAGCTAAACACCTCATGGAACTAACAGAAATACTGCTTAACAATACATATTTTATATACAAGGACAAAGATACAAACAAATTGAAGGAGCCCCCAATGGTCTCACCACTGTCACCTGTCATTGCAAACCTGTTCATGGAAGAATTTCGAATCCAGAGCCCTGGTAATGCCACCCACAAACCCCAAACTATGGCTAAGATACATCGATGGACACATTTGTGATTTGGCCCATGGAAAAGAAAACCTAACAATTTCCAAACACACCTAAACAGCACACACCCCAAAATCAAATTCACCATGGAAAACAGAAACAAACAAACAGCTACCATTCCAAGATGTATTAATCTACAAAAGAACATATGGCCACACTAGGCACACATGTATTACCAAGAGAAAACACACACCAACTGCTACCTGAACGCCCATCCCACCACCACCCAGCACAGATAAACTCCGTGGCCAAAACACTAATCGCCAAACCAAATGCCTGGCAGAACAAGACAACATATAAAAGACTGAAACTATACCACCCTGACTAAATATCTGACAGCTAACGGCTTCCACAAAAAGCAAAATCACCAGCTTTGATCCACAAAAACACATTAAGACATAAGGGATGACCTAGAAGATGAACAGACCTATGGAACAGCTGTTCCTCCCTACATAAGAGGTACTACAACAAAAATCAGTAAGAGTACTACACACGCATCACATCAAGACGTGCCTTCAAAAACACCAAAAAATAACAGCCATTCCTTAGAAACCCGCAAATATAAAAATTGCCCACCTGGAAAACCAAGCATATATGAAGTTCCTGTGCATCATGCCCAGCCACAACATTGGACAGACCACAGAAGAAATAGTACCCCCCTGGATGAACATAAAAATTCAGTTAAAAAAGCTGGAACACACTTCCTCATTAGTCCAACACATGAAAGGCCACTCAGGTCTAGCATCAACTTCAATGGCACCCAAACCCTAGCCACTATAGAAAACCCCAGCCACAGAAATCATCAGAGAAGCCCATGAGATTGAAAAAAAGACCTAAAAGCATTGAATAGAAGGATATGGATTCCACACAGACTGTTCGAATTCATTTGGAAGCCTGCACTCTCAAACAAAAAAATCTTCCACACACACAAGCCAGGCTAACACCTTGGTCACAAAAGAGCATCCCCCCTAATACCTCCAGCCTCAAACACACCCCACAGCAGGCACCCGATGAAACCTTAGCTTCCTAACAAATGGATACAGCCGTCCAATTTACTTCAAGAGCCAAGCTGCACTAAAAGCCTGCAATACGGAACACAATGTTAGCCAGCAATCAAAAGCCACTAAAAACAGGCAGAATATATTAGAAAATACCAATCAAGCAGAACACAGCAAACTCCAAGACAATAAAACACAGCCACAAGACTCCCAAACCAATCAGAGATGAAGAAAAAAAACCATTCTGCAACAGCAGTAAGGTAACTCAAATTTTAAAACTGAAACGGCCTGTGGAGTAGCTGACTCACAGACGACCTCAATACAGAAGCCTTGATGATGGCAGATGAGATTCTGCTGAAACATTGCTACAACTTTAAAAGCACAACTGCAATGACATGGGATAACACCCGAACAGCATATCTATATATATGTATATATATACATATATATATAGTATGTATGTGTTGTGTGTGTATATATCTATATCTATATCTATATCTATATCTATATCTATATCTATATCTATATCTATATCTATATCTATATCTATATCTATATCTATATCATATCTTATCTATATATTTGTTTTTTTTAAGTTTTCGCGGGTACTTATAATGTGTGCGTTCAGCTTCCTTCGGGTATTATCCCACGTCATTGTAGTGCTTTTTAAAGTTGTAGCAACGTTTCAGCAGAATCTTAGCAGGAACTCCATACCAGAAGCCTGATGATGGCAGATGAGATTCTGCTGAAACGTTGCTACAACTTTAAAAGCACTACAATTGACGTGGGACAATACCCGAAGGAACTGAACAGCAACATACATACATATATATATATATTATACACACACACACACACACACATATATATGTGTGTGTGTGTGTGTGTTATATATATATATATATATATATAATATATATATATATATATATATATATATATGCTGTTCAGCTCTTCCTTTATATATAATATATACAACATATCAGTACATATACATACTATATAACTGTGCTTCTCCTAAAACATGACCTATTCCAAAAGAAGGCTTTAGAACTGTTTTGTGGCATGTGTTAAAATTAAGCTGTAACTCCAAAATTTGGCCCTATTTAAGCGCATGTTGGGCCGGTCTCCAACTGGGGTGTGGCTCGGATTTGGCATTGCAGTTGGTAAGTTACCAAAGGGGTTGTTTGTCATTGAAGATTTTAACATTAAGCCATTTTGGGGGGTGGCTGGGATTAAGTTATGAAAGGATTGTTTACAATCAATCTGGATTGTAATCAATCTGGATTTCCCTATTGACTTTGCCAAAAGGAGATCATTTGGTCCAGGCCTATAATCATCTGCAATAGATGTCCTAGGTACTTGACCTCAGACTCCACATATTGTAATTTCTTTCTTGAAACTCTCAGGCCCTGTTGTCCTAAGAAATTCAATAACACATTTGTGTCCTTCTCAACATCTTTTTTTCTTCTCACCTGAAACCAACAAATCATCCACATATTGCAACACCGTTATACCCACAGGCGGTTTAAAACCCTCAAGGACCTGCTCTAACACTTGCCCAAACAAATTAGGGCTTTCTGAGAACCCCTGTGGTAAAACACACCATCGATACTGTTGAGTTCGATGTGTATCCAGATCTGTCCACTCAAAAACAAAGATATCTCTTGATCCCTTTGCTAGTGGGCAAGTCCAAAAAGCAACTTACAAATCTATCACACATCACTGTTCATGGGGAATTCTCATTGTAGGGGTCAGGTGTAATAATATGCCTTTCCACCACAAGGTGATTCACAGCTCTCAAATCTTCAACTAGATGCCAAGAACCATCAGGTTTCTTTACAAGCAAGACAGGTGCATTGTATGGTGACATTGCAGGCTCAATTAGCCCATCCTGTAAGGGAGATTCTATTACTGGCTTCAAGCTATGTCTCCCTTCAAGGGAAATATTGTACTGCTTCTGCCTCACTGGCTCAACACCTTCTTTCAAAATCACTTCCACAGGTGCAACATTCAAAACACCTCTACTTCTTTTCGCTTTCCACAGTATGGGGTCTATAAATCTTTCCTGTTCATCTGTTAACAGTGCACTTGTCTTCTGTAAAGACAAGCTTACAACCTAATAAGGACAAAGCATCTCTTCCCAAAAGATTCATACCTGATTCAGGTATAAATAAAACATCTAATGTTATTTCAGAATGTCCTCCTTTTAAACACACATTATCAACAATAGCAACATTAAAAGGTTCTCCCTTCACACCAGATTCCATCAAGGTTTTCCTGACTGGGTAATACCTTTCAGTAATTTACACAAAGAAGTTCTAGCCACACCAGTATCTATCAAGAAAACACAATCTTCTTCAGGTCCCACCTTTAAGTTTCCTAGAGGCTCCCGTTGAGACTCAAGAGTTTGGAGTCTTATCTTCAATTAGGGTATACAGCCTCTGTTCCCTTTTCTGCATTCTCAGCTTGTCTGGGCAATTTCTCATAAAAGACCTTCCTTGCCACAAGCAAAACACTGTTTGCTTCCTCCTCTCTCCTTATTCTTGTTCCAGGACAAAAGGCCAGGACGTTTCCATCTACCTCCAGCAGATGTAAGTTGTGTCACTTTATTAAGTGATTTGGTATATTTAATTAACCATGGCTCATTCCATTGCTGGATCAACTCCCCAAGGGGAGAGAGAGCCAGAATTTATGGCACTTTGACAGCAGCTGGCTGTTTAGACAGATAAGTCCCCATTGAGAAATAGCAAAACAACTCCCCTTAACATAGGAAATAAAAGAGAAGAAATAAGAAAACACATACTCCAAACAGAGATCCACATACAGCCACAAGTTTTTTTTTAAACAACCCTTAGACAAATTTATAAAAGTGTTGCAACAGAATTTAAAAGTTCATTTACTATTAGAAGTAGCTCACCTGAATCCTGGTGCACCTGTGCCTGGGCTGTCTCAGCCTCTACGGTCACAAGTCATCAGTCAAACAGGCTACTAAGAGCGATTTTCCCTCCCAGGCAAAAGATCCATCAAACTGTTAAGTCCGCAGAAAACAGCAGAGGTGTGCCTTTTCAGTCCAAAAACAATTCATCCGTCCAGAGGGAAAAAGATCTTTCTCAGGCTGGCTCACCATTGCAAAAGGTCTTCCTTGCTGCACTGGGTCACTTGGGTCAGGACAAACATAAACAAAAAAAAAGGTTACGTACTTCAGGTGGCATGGAGCGCATTGCTCGCCCACACACTCTTCATCCACAAAAGAAGCATCCCTGTGGCCAGGTTTGCCGGAATGGACGATAGCAGGCTTTTTCGGGTGGGCAGCTACTGGTAGCTGGAGTGACCGTTACAGCTAGGCGTGAGGTGTGTGGGTCGCATCGCTCATTCTTTTTGGCCATGAAAGAAGCGGCCCAGTGGCCAGGTGAGGTGTGTTGGGTGAATGGGTTGCTCTTTTTGAGTGCAAAAGAAGCAGCCCGGCGGCCAGGTGAGGTGCAGAGTGGAAAAATTAAGGCACCCCTCGAAAAGAAAGCCTAGCTGTTTTTTCAGGTATCAAAAGACAATGAGACCTGGTCATATTTTTGAAGAAACATGGGTACATATTCATACATAATTATTTTTGGGGGAAACATAATATATATGTATGTGTATATATATTTAAATGTATATATGTGTTTGTATACACCCATACATACATATACATATGCACAGTATGAGCCACAGAGGCACAGTAGTTAGAATGCAGTACTGCCGGGTGCTTCTGCTGACTGCTGATTGACTGCAATTTGGCAGTTTGAATCTCACCAGGCTCAAGGTTGACTCAGCCTTCCATCTTTCCGAGGTTGGTAAAATGAGGACCCAGATTGTTGGGAGCAATATGCTGACTCTGTAAACTTTATAGCCCCACTATAAAGGGCTATAAAGCACTGTGAAGTCTAAATATATAAGTCTAAGTGCTATTGCTATTGCTACATTCATACATATGGTATACACACATGAACTTTGCAATCTAAATGCTGCAGATTTCAGAATGATAGGAGTTCAAGGTTGAAGTGATGCATAATCATGTTTAGTTGTTTTTCTTGCCCAGTATTAACTGATAAAGCAGAGGTTATCAAGGAATTCTCATTAGATAATGCTATTCTCAATTGCTAGATTATAAAATCATTGCTAGATTATTACAGTATGATAAAATTTCTATATTATAAAAGTGAGAGCAATATGTAAAACTTTTCTTACTCAGTGGAATGCGGTTAAAAAGCACTTCACCTGTCCCCCACGCTACCATGTCACTTTGATAGTTCTGTGTTTCTTTCAGTATCCATGACCAACTAGGAGAAGAGTACAGATTCTGCACAGTGAAATACAGGAATCTCCAGCTTTCTCCTGATCCTCTGCAACATTCATCGGGTAAGGATGGTTTTCAGTAGTGGGATTCAAAAATATTTTACTACCAGTTCTGTGGGTGTGGCTTGGTGGGCATGGCAGGGGAAGGATACTGTAAAATCTCCGGTCAGAGGTGGTATTTGCTGGTTCTCTGAACTCCTCAGAATTTCTGCTACTGGTTCTCCAGAACTGGTCAGAACCTGCTGAATACCAACTCTACCTCTTATCTCATGGGAATTGACTCATGGACCAAACTTTTTAAAAAATCACAAACAGAAGAGTTTGGCCTCAGAAAAACAAATAGCTCCAACTCTGGAGGCCAGAATTATGGATATTCTGTAATACACCTTGCAGCCCTAACCACATCTCTTATTGAGGTTGACTTCTGTCTGTGAGACTGTGGTTTCCTTCTTCTTGAGTACAAAATATTTGAGGTTGTCCAAAAATATATCTACCGAGGTTATTGTTATGTCTTCTGACTTGTTGTTTCCTCTACTTTTGTTTTTATAGTTGCTGTTCCATTGATGAAGAAATCCAAATTAGCAATTACTCTTGGCATTGTTACTGTTGCCTTTGTGATGGTAGTACTAGCAGTGGTCATATCCCTTTTAGTCCTCTATGTTCAGCCAAGTGGTAAGTCTCTGGACTTCTTCTATCAGTATTGAAATAGTGGTGCAATAGTGGTGTCCATGAAGTTATTATCAATTGCACTTGAGAGATTTCCTTACCAAGGATGGGATTGGAATGACTTTGGTCCATTCATTTTCCCTCATAGGATTTTTTTCAGAGTATTCATGTTTCCATATGGTCATTAAAAAAAGGAAGAAGAAGGATGAGATTACAATGAAAAGAAAATACTGGGCCAGAAGATTTTGAAGAAAGCATGGTCCTGGGATAAAAGTAGAAAAGGATTAGGTGTTCAACATTAATTCTCAAATTGCATTTCTTTTCTGATAGTAACGGTTACATTGCCAACTATCAAATAAAGGAAATGTTTATATGCAATGTTGAAGGTTATACTCTGATGACAGGCATGGATATAGCAAGGCACATAATGGAGGGAAATAGGAGAAGAAGGAAAAACATCTATTTTTTAAAAAAAGTTGAGGAATGCCTTGAAACACTTATGAGGGGCTCAAAATTTCCTAACATTTTCTTCTAAAAATGCCACTATTTATACTTTTCCCTTGGTTCCTTGGGGTTCTCTTCCTTTTTGCCAAAAAGAAAAGAAAAAGCAAGACAGCATCTGAAAACAATCAGATTTTTATTACAGTCAAAGTCCAGTACAAGGACAGTGGGGTGCAGTCAGTTTAAAAGCAAACATACTGCCTTCTTTGGGATCTATCAACAACAGTGAGAGAGAAACATATCATAATCTTCCATTCCATCATTGATTTTGTTGTTTATCAAGCTTGGAAATAAAATTTGCAAAAAAAGAAAAGGTGAAAAAAAAAGTAAACTAGTTGTTTTTTTTAACTAGTGTTTTTGGCGGTACCAAACCTTACAAGCTTTTAGAATTGAAATACTGGGCTTCAGGTCTGAGCCTCTTCAGCGACAGACTGAAATCCATGATCATGCGCAGTTTTGATCTGTGCTTGCCACTGGAGCACCCCGAGCTGGCTGGTTTCGGGGCTAAGCCACCCTGTAGAGATAGTGAAGAGGGGGAGACTGCCAGCAGGGTCGAGGAGAGTCGCATCTCTCCTCCCCAGCTGGCCATTACTCTCTTTCCTGAAGGTGGTTGCAGCGGTGGTCAGAAATGGCCACCTCAAAGAAGAACTCAACTGGAAAAGAATGTGCAGGAGGAAGATAAGAAGAGAAGTTTTGGCTGACCGTGTCGAACTGAAAAAGCAACAATATAAGGTACCTGGAATTTGAATTATAACAGAACAACATTGCTCCAAAGAAGACTTTTGAAGCAGCGAATGAGAGAGGGAAGGAAAGGATTTGGTTTTTTTTCTATTTCTTTCCAATATTGACAACTAAGAGATTTAAGCAAGAAATTGGCAAAAATCCACTTTGATATTAACAGGTATTTAGCTGAAAATAAAATGTCAAAGGGATAATAAAGATTTCTGGGTTCTCAAAACTTTTAAAAGAAGGAAAAAAACAAAGGGTGGGATCTGGAAAAATGGAGGAGACCACCCAGAAGTGAGAGGAATTAACAGTGAAACTTTAACAAGATTCCTAAAAGATATATTTTAAACTGAAACTTTGTAACAAGATAAGAGTATCCCAGGAAGAGAAAGTGGAAAAAAGAAGGCAAGAAGAAACAGCTTTGGATTATTTGGATTACCTGGTGATTTTTGGATTTTTTGGCTATCGGATCTAAAAGGACTAAAATCGATCGGGTGGTTGTTTAAAAGTTTTAATAAAATGGTATCACTTTTGGAAGAATTGAGAATGGAATTTAAAAAACAGAAAGAAGATGCACAAGAAGGAAGAGGTTCTTTTGGCTTCATTATTTCAATTTTTAGAAATGGAGATCCTGAACTATGAGAAACAACAAGAAATGCCTGTAGAACAAGAAGGGCAGAACAAAGAAAGAAGCTTTCCTCAATGACCAATATTTCTGTGTGGTGAAAAGAAAGGTGGGGGAAAAGAGAGTGAAAAAATTAAGATTTGAAAACAACCCCAAAAAAGAATAGTTTGAAAAGTAATTATAATATTAGGAAGAAACAGAAGAGAGGATTACAGAAGAGAGAATCAGAATTAGAGAGAGAAGGGGTCAAAAAGGGAAGGGAGAGAGAAGAGGGAAAAGGAAAGAAATTATAAAGGACAGAAACAGGACATAGAGAAACAAGGGAACATACAAGGATTAGGGTGTAAGCCTATTTAGAAGACACAGATATAATGGGTGAAAATTTAATTGAAAGGGGGATTCTGCAAGGGTACATAAGATTATATTAGAAATAGAAATGAACTTTGAAAATATGAAACAAGTGTGATTAAAAGATGGATAAAATACTCATTGTAATGTAATGGAATGTTTAATAAATAAATGAAATAAAGAGAATGAGAGAATGGAATGAGGAAAGGAGGGGAAACATTTTAATTATCATGAATGTGTTATAAAAATTTAAGTGAGGAGGAATATGAAAGATATATGAAAAAATTATGGAAATATTATAAGTGTTCCTAGAAGTATGATATCCTATTGAAAAGAATGTTAAAGATGTTAAAGATTATAACTAACATTAATGATAAAGCCGAATTGGAATAGAATAAGTATTTTATTTATTATTGTTATTATATGCTTTTTCTTTAAAAACTTAGTACGCATTTTAAGAATGTACCAAGCAGAATTCAACTGGAAGTTATGTGTTATATTGAATGTTATAATTGTAAAGACATAAATTGAAATTTAAATAAGAGTTGAAGGGATAAAAATTAAAAGATGTAAGGGTGTCATACTCCAATCAGTAACTACAGGGGAAATTTTGTTTAATGAGAAAAGAAAAATATGAAATTGAAACAGGACAGACAAAAGTATAAATATAATGACTAGAAAGACATTGAAATTTAGAAAAAAATATCTATATCTATATCTATATAATTATATCTATCTATATCTATATCTATTATCTATATCTATATCTATATCTATATCTATATCTAATATCTATATATCTATATCTATATCTATATCTATATCTATATCTATATCTATATCTATTATCTATCATCTATCCTGTCTGTCTTTTATCTATCTATCTATCTATCTATCTATCTATCTATCTATCTATCTATCTAATTGAATTTAGAAAGGAATGAAATAATTAAAAGCAAGGTTAAGAAAACTAAGGGAAGGGAAAAATTGTTGAGAAAATGTTAAAATAGTAATAAGATATGGAATAGAACACAAGGATGAATATGACATTGAATTTGTGTCTGTATGGAGGAGTGATAACTCGGGACCATACTATTCTCAAAAAAAGAAATTTTAATATATAAATAAAAAATATATAAAAGAATTGAAATACGGTTCCTCACAAAATGGCTTATTGCAGTCACCATGACTGAAATCTTCCAACTGAGGAAACACACTTTGCACCCTGAAGGTGCTATGCTGTGTTTCATTTCATTGGCCTTAATTTTGGAATCGTCAAGCAGTGTTCTTTCAATGTGTCAACCTAGCTTTAAGAACTTAGATATGCTTTTAAATTTCACATTCTGCACAGCTCTGTTTCTGTGTTGAAAGGATGCCTAATTCTTCTATGTATATTTTTTCAGATGCAAATTCTGAATTGTCTAAAGTTTCTGAGGGCTACTTAATTGGTGTTGGTCGGGCAGACTGTACTGGTCCTATAGCTGAAGTACCTCTTGTGAGTATTTGCCTGGCCTCAATAGCTCACAGCCTATTCATCCCAACCATTTAATGTCCCATGCAAACTTTTGCCTACCATGTTCAGAGTGTTCCACTTGATCACCTTCTATCAAGCTCTCATCCAACTTTGGAGTAACAGGGACCCATGCCTTCTAATAGTTTTCAGTAGGAAAGAAGGTTTCTCCTTTGGTGCATGTCTAACACCCAGAAACCAAACATCAAACTCTTTCCCTTCCCATCTTATAATATTCCCATTCCTCTGAACTGCCTTCTTCCAATATCCCAGCAAATTAAATCAGGACCATTTTATTTTCTGGATTCTACATCTTCCCATTCTTCTTCTTTCATTATTAGCCCATCAAGGTAGTGCAGGCAAAGAACAGAACAATTTTCTGCTGCTAACATTCCAAAGGTCATTCCCACATGCTGTAACATTCCAACTTTTTTCTATAACTACTATTATAGAAAAACAGTAGTTCAAAATTCTCTTAGGAAACCTATACAGGTAGTCCTTGACTTACAACAGTTCATTTAGTGGCAGTTCAAAGTTACAACATCACTGAAAAAAGTGGCTTATAACTATTTTTCACACTTACAACTATTGCAACATCCCCAGGTCGAGTGATCAAAATTCAGAGACTTGGCAACTGACTCACATTTATGACAGTTGCAATTTCCTGTGACCATGTGATCCGCTTTTGTGACCTTCTGACAAGCAAAGTTAACAGATTCACTTAACAACCACATTACTAACTTAAAAATGCAATGATGCACTTAACAACTATGACAAGATTGTAAAATGGGGCAAAGCTCATTTTAAAAATGTCTCGCTTAGCAACATAAATTTTGAGCTCAATTGTGCTCATAAGTTAAGAACTACCTGTACCAGTGAGTAACAAATAATGTAATTTATTATACCCACAACTCTACCTACCTAAACTGAAACATTTACCTATTACTGGTGATTTTTAAAAGATACCACTTGTGTATTTGATAACTTCTCCTTTCTTTCCCATATAATTATATTTATAACTTGGTGGAAATGTTCAGAATGATCTTGGAAACCACCTGCCAAGTTAGAGGAGGCATGTGCATTTCTGGAGCCTTAGACTATAACACTTCTGTTAAGAGAGGATTGAATTATGTGTATGGATAATGATACCCAGCCTGCTTCCACTGATAGAATCTGGAAGGAGGCTTCCTTTGCCTTCCCTCTCTGAAGATGTTCCGTCCGGAAAAACGCGAGGTAGACCGGGTTCCAACAGTAAAAGTCTTTATTTCAACAGTTTAAAGTAAAGCGGAACCGCTTGGCTCTAGCTGCGGCAGCNCTGCGGCAGCCTTTATATACGGCTTGCCTGCCGGCTTGTAGCCAAGGACGGTTGTTTGATTTAGCCGCCTTTTGGCAGCTCTTTTGGATTGGTTCCTAGTGAACCAATCCCTATGCTGGATTTTCTAGCCAATCATATTAGAGGATTTGGAGTAAACTATTTTATACAAAACAGAAGAGGTATTACCATCAGGGATTGCAAGGTCTTCTGCATTTCTCCCTCCCTCCTTTTTTTGCAACAATATTGCTCCCAAGCTTAAACTTCCAATAATCCTATGGGAGTTTAAGAAAGGTTGGCTGTTCCAAAAGGCCTTTGGGGGTTGAAATGATTAGATTACCTCTGACAGTAAGATCGGGGCATATATGAATTTGCTTGTTGTTTCTTGGTTCAGGATTATGGCATGATGTGTGAGAGTAATTATCATTCCTATATTTACAAAACAATACGAGTACAGAATGTAAGGATTTGTATTCCTATGTTTTAATTATAAATAAATAATGACATGTTGTGTTTTACTGTAGTTGGGCTATGGCAAACCTGGTCAGAAAGGTGGTGGCATCCTCTCACGACTATATTGCAGAACTTTCATCCTTGCAGAGCGACAGAATGACATCAACCGAGTAGTGCATGTGGTTGCTGAAATAGGAATGATGTCTCAAAGAATAAGGCTAGAGGTAGGTGGGGAATAACCAGTATCTCTCCTCCCCTCTCCTCTCCTAAAAGTAAAATGTAATAATGCAAGAAAATATATTTCTTTTCATCCTTTTTTAAGGTAATGAAACAGTTAAAATATAAATACAGAAATCTCTACAATCACAACAATGTCATAATGACTGGAACTCATACTCATTCAGGGGCTGGAGGCTATGTCCAATACACCTTACTCATGATATCTTCTGGAGGTCTTATAAAGCCAACACTGAATGCCATTGTCAACGGGATCGTTAAAGTAAGGCAGCATCCAATTTAATGTTTTAACTTCCATGTAATGGTATCTTTTGAGGCTGAAAGAGATTCTCATCCTCTTTTGGACAATCCTTTAAGAGAACAGCTTCTTCCTCCAGCTATAGGTAGTCCTTGACTTATGAGCATTCATTCTGTGACTGTTCAAAAATATGAGGGCACTGAATGAAGGGATTTGTGACTCATTGCAATGTCTCTGTGATCAGTTTAATTAGTTTAGTTTATATATTTTAACATTTCACCAAGATTAGAAAAAAACATATTCATATTCCAATGTCTAAGCCATTTAACCATTGAAGTGCAGTATTGTTTATATTTTTTTAAAAAAAATCAGATACTGGATCGGTAAATGCCCTAAACTTAGAGCCAGTCAGGATGTGATCTACAGTTTGACATGGGACCCTGGAGTCACACTGAGGGGAGGATACTATGCCCCATTTATACAGAGCAATCCTGAATTGGATTTGCAATTTGCAAACCTCACACAATGTCTGCTTTTTTGTGGGGTCATTTCTATGTATTCCGATGTCTGGGCATTCAGGGACTCATCTGGCTTTCCATTGGGAATCAATGTTAAAGTTGTTAGGGAGATGTTGTGCAAGTGCCAGTGGGGGTTTCCTGGATTTGAATCTTCCAGATCAGTGGTCCCCAACCTTTTCGCCTTGGCAGCCTGGTGTGAATGTGGGAGGCGTGGGAGTGGCAGGTGCATGCATGCATGCACACACAGCCCCATTGGTTCAAGGTGCAGGCCCACCCACCCTTCATTTTCACAGAATTTCATGGATAAGCAAGAGAGGACTTGGGCTCATGCTCGTGCACGTTGCTTCACTCACACCAGCGGCAGGCACTTGTGCTCACATGCAAAGCTCCACTTGCACAACTGCCCTCCACCCGCACATGTGGAACTTTGTGCATGTGTGCTTGCCCATCACTCATACGGATTGCTTTAAAATATGCTGCAGTCTAGTAGTGGGCCATGGCCTGGGGGTTGGAGACTCTATTCCAGCTGATAAATGAGGAAGGTTGGCATGCACCGGTAAGAGAAATTTGATGAAAATCTGGGTACTTGGCAGCTCACTTGCCCTTATGATTGCAGGGCCAGTACAGCTCCCTCATCTGTCTATCTTCCTCCGCGTCTATATTATTTTGGACCCTGCCATTCAGTGCTAGTTTTTACCACCATCTTCTTGTTCCTGTTACTGTGAGGTATGCCCAGCCTGGCTGTTGGGCTATAAGCTGCTGGCTTTGTTTTGCAAAAACAGAGAAAAAAAGTATAAAGCAGCTTAAAGGGCCCAGAGCCCTTCTGCTCATTCTCCTGAACCATATGGGACTGGCTTTGCACAGTGAAAAAAAAGGAAAAAGAGAAAATAAACCCAAAGTAGCCTTCCTCCACTCCCTTTTATTCTCTGCAGTGCAAAGCCATCCCCATGACCTAGTAAAGTGGTAAAAAGGGGCATTTTGACACCCTACCGCCCCTTAAATATGATTTAGGAGCCATGCTGGTGCAGTGGTTAAAACGCAGTATTTTCTGACTGCCAATTACCAGCAGTTCAACAGTTCAAGTCTCACCGGGTCAAGGCTGACTCATCCTTTCGATCAGTGAAATGAGGACCTAGATTGTTGGGGGCAATATGCTGATTCTGTAAACCACTTAGAGAGGGCTGTAAAACATTATGAAGCGGCATATAAGCCTAGGTGGTTTAGAAATAAAAATAAAATAAAATGGCAATTAGGAAAAGAATGAGGGAATATGTAAATATATAAATATACCATGGAGAAGATTGATATGTAAGGATAAAAAATATTGATTTATAGCAAGAGTAAGATGTAATGGTAAAGGAATAGGTAAATACATATACTGAAAAATGTGAGAAGATGTAAAAGATGTCTTGATGTTGATAACAATGTATACAGTTTTATTTTATGTTTTTAAAATTTGAAAATTTAATAGAATTTATTTTTTAAAAAAATTCTAAGTGCTATTGTGCTTTCTAAAAATATTTGCAATGCATAAAGCAAGCACCGCATGATCCAGCATCCAGGTCAGGCATGTCTCCTTAACAGCGGGAGCAAGAAGACAGCAAAAATGATTGGCTGGGGCAGTGGAGCTCAAGGCTGCAGATTGTAGGATGGTGAGGGTAACTGGAACAGGGCTTGGGCAGTTGTGGCTTCCTGGGGCATGACTCAGAGTTGTGTGGTTCTGGAGTTATTTGCTGCCCTTTAATGGCTTTTGTGTTAAATACACATGAGATTGTGATGTTAATACTCAATTGTAGGCTAATGATACCTGGTCCTGGTCTATCTAGTGGCATAATCGGATTTGTTTACATGTGGTAACCCTTCTTTCACAAAAAAGCTGGCTGCAAATCAGAATGTCTCAGTTTCCATGTTCTAATTCCTATTTTCTCATTTTCAGAGTATTGACATGGCCCATCAGAATATGGTGCAAGGACACATTTTTATCGGCACAGGTTTGGTAGAGAACAGTCAGATCAACAGAAGTCCTCTTTCTTACCTTCAGAATCCAGTTTCTGAAAGACGCCGGTAAATGAAGGAAAATCTCAAGACATTGTCATTAATTGTAATGGGTATATTGTGAATCTTATAATTTAGCTAAGAGCCTAGACATAGTATTTACATCTATGCAACCCTGGATTAAGATTCACTTGCTCAAAGGGAGTGTTTCTCAACTTTATTTGGATTTCAGCTGCCACAATTCTCTCCAACATATTGATTGGAGAATTTGACAACTGAAGTCCAAACAGCTTAAATTTATCATGGTTGAAAAACACTGCTCTAAGCAATTATCTGTTTGTTTGTTTAGAACTTGCTCGATAAAAAACAGAATCCTATGAAAATGGATAGAAGCCTTTTCTGGAATATAATGATTTACTGTTTTGTTCTCATTCCAA
The DNA here is from genome assembly GCA_004320025.1 of Laticauda laticaudata. Taxonomy (NCBI): domain Eukaryota; kingdom Metazoa; phylum Chordata; class Lepidosauria; order Squamata; family Elapidae; genus Laticauda; species Laticauda laticaudata. The sequence continues at coordinate 5,377 of BHFT01032678.1, read as the reverse complement.
AATGCCCACAAGAGGAAAATATCTGCAGAGGGTGTTATTTTTTTCTCCTCCTTCCATTTCCTTGATGAGGGAAGTTCACTAGGTATCTGCTGATGGCAAAGCTGGAGTGTTCAAGAGTGTTCAACTCCTTCCTCAGCATTCATTTATTTGTTTTAGACCATCTGGAACTTATGTTATTCAGCAGTTAACAGGCAACAAGAACCTCCATGGTATAATAATGACATGATAGAAATTATAAATTATAATGGTAAAACAACATGAATCTTTAAGCGAACAACCAGAATCAACATAAAAATGGAATTCTGCACATTCTTGACAAGGTCTGTCTATAGTAAAACGTCCATGACATTAAGAGTCTGCAAATATAGGTAAAAGTGTGTACATATGTGAATGTCCAAGAAACTTTAATGTTGATGTTGATAAGGATGTTGATAATGCTGAGAATGAACTTTGAGTGCTCAGAATACTGAATGCTGAGAATGTTGAATTCATACTGCTATGGAAATCTGGGAGTTGAATCCATAAATCTTTAAGATTCAGAAGCTCTGTTCCAGTTGCTGTGAAAGGCTCTCTTTTCTCCTTCTCCCCCTACTTCTTCTATGTTTTCCAGGTATTCATCAAATGTAGACAAAGAAATGACACTGCTGAAAATGGTTGCAGATAATGGCCAAGAGATTGGAATGTTTAGGTGAGAAATCCTTTGAAAACAGGAAGGAAGTCAACCCAGGCAGACTGTATTGGTTCATTTTATTCTTAGCAGGGCTGTTACAGACTATATATATAACAGCTCATAAAGGCTGGTATAGTAGGGCAGGTTGGGACAAGGCAGCAAGAGTGACTGGCTCAAACATACAGGTGAACTTGAATGGCCAAAGGTATCTTGAACCGTGGTCTTCTTTTTTCAAATTAATCACCTTTATCCTATTTCATACATTGTCTGATGAGCTGGTGAGGTTGAAATTAAAGGAATATGGGTAGGTAAGGAAAAAAATGAGAAAAGCTGACTTGTGTGATGAAGGACAAAGGAAAATAAGTCCATATCCCACTGTATTGGAAGAATAGCTTGCTGGGAGATAGGTTAAACATTTATTCCTGCTAGTTATTAATCATTGACAGCTTACTAGCAGTCTGCATACTAGCAGCTTCCCTTTCAAGAAAGAGCTTTCAAAGGGTGGTTTTGGGGTTTTTTGTTTAACAACAACAACCACCACCAAAGTTCCTACAAAATGTTCAGAAAGTGTTATATGTAGCCTTGGGTTTCTTTTAGCATTAATATGCTGCTTAATGTTTTTGTTTTGAAAAAGAGTAAAGACAGCTGAATTTGAAAACTATCATACCCTAATCATCTTCCAGTTGGATTATTATCTTTCTGCTGCAGGAACTCCATTGTTTGCCAATGGTTGTCTGGATGAGATCTGTTGGTTATCACTTTTCAAGTCCCAATGTCAACAACTAATGGGTCAATGATCTCCAGGTCCCAACCCTGCAGGATTGTCACTGGAGAGTGCCTCAGAGATGCACTGCTCCATTGTCTGGAACCCCCTCCTAATAAAGTTTCATTCCACTTCATCCCTCCTGTGCTTCATAAAAATACATTGCCAGAATTTATTTAATTTATTCTCTTCTGCTCTGCAGACAAATGTGTAGAAGAATACTTTACATTATGCAGATGGGACATGTGGCATGCATGGCAAATTTACTCATTACAGGAAGTGAGATCTCCCTCATCTCTTTTAACTTTCAGGAAAAGCCTTAAAATCTGACTATGTCAATTGGCTCATAGTCCTGAAGGAGAAGCTGCTGGCTGGAGGAGGTTGTCTGTGCAGTAATACAGAAGACACCTCCACACTTCTCCAGTCTAAAGTCAGGCTTTTGTATTTATTTGAGTTTGTTGTCATTTTAACCTGTTTTTTTATATTTATACTTGTTTGGATATTTGCATATGTTATCACATTGAAAACTGTGTCACTTCAAACTGTAAGAGTCAGAGTCACTTCAAACTGTAAGATGTGCAGCAAATAAATTTAATAATAAATGAATAAGAATAAATGGATTAGAGCTAGCTGGCTAGATGATAGATAGATAGATAGATAGATAGATAGATAGATAGATAGATAGATAGATAGATAGATAGNTGATAGATAGATAGATAGATAGATAGATAGATAGATAGATAGATAGATAGATAGATAGATAGACAGACAGAGGCTGACTGGATTTTGGGATAGGAAGTGTTAAATCATATATGGTTAGCTGCCAAGGGCCTTTGGGAATAGGTGGCATACAAGTAAGTAAATAAGTAAGTAAATATTTTCCTAACAGCTTTCCCTTTTTAATGTTTTTATTAGTTGGTTTGCCATTCATCCTGTCAGTATGAACAACACCAACCTTTTAGTTAATAGTGATAATGTTGGCTATGCAGCTTATCTCTTTGAACAAGAGAAGAATGAAGGATACCTTCCAGGAAAGGTAAGAACAATTAACATGTGGGAAACGAGCATTGCTCAGCCTACAGGGGTCTGTAGGTCGGGGTGTAAAGTCCTTAGGCCCGCCATCTTCACCAACCTTGCTATCCTCGCCACCTTTGACATCTCCACCACAATTGTTTATTGGTGAAGCATCTTGTTGCTGAAAGCAAGTGTATTTGTGCCTGGTGTGGGAGCAGTGTGAGATCCAAGCCTTGGTCAACTCAGGGCCATAACAAATTTCATGGATGCTCATTTTGTAGAGCAGTGGTTCATTCCTCAGCAACAGGTGTCCCTGCCAGTAATGGTAAGGACAATTGATGGTTGGCCCCTTCATTCAGGACCTGTGGTTGCTTCAACCAAACCCCTTTGTATTGGGCAGCATGTGGAGAAAACTGTGTTCTACGTTACCACAGTGACTCATTTTCTCTGGTGGTGCTGGGTCTGGAGTGGTTACAGGCCCATGATCCAGAGATTGTCTGGTCATCTGGAGCCCTGTGCATCTGTGTGCCAACCATTGCTTGCACTCCCGTGCAGGGAATGTGGCTACACCCATGGACCTGGATCTACTTGCAGAGTTGGTGGAATTTGATGAGGTGTTTGGGGAGGAGGCGGAACAGTTGCCTCGCATTTGGGCATATGACTGTCCAATCGACTTGTTGCCCGATGCAAAATTGCTGGTGGGTTGGAATATTTCCCTGTAAGAACCAGAGCTGGCTGCATTGCAGGATTTTATTGACAAAGAACCTCCAGAAGGGTTTATCCAGCTTCTTACCTCCCCATTGGCTGCACCAGTGCTTTTTGTAAAAAAAGAAATTGGGGGAGCTACGTTATTGTTGGTAATTACCCGCAACTTCAATGCAATCACAGTGAAGAATCAAGTACCCGCTTCCCCTCATCCCTGAATTGATTGAGTGGTTCATCAAGCTAAGATCTTTACAAAGTTGGACTTTTGTGGGGCCTACAATCTGGTTTGCATTTGTGCAGGGGATGAGTGCCAAACAGCTTTTCCGGATGAGGTACGGGCATTTTGAGTATACCGTGATGTCTTTTGGAATTAACCAATGCCCCAGCTGTGTTCATGCATTTTCATGCATGATGTTTTCTGTGATTTGTTGGATCAGTTCATGGTCATTTATTTAGAAGAACATTTTAATTTACTCAGACTCCCTGTAGGAACATTGGCAACATGTGCGGCTAGTGTTGCAATGTTTTGAGTGATAACCACCTGTTTGCTGAATGTGAGAAATGTCAGTTTGCACACACCACGATTGATTTCTTGGGACATCTATTTTACCTCCTGGGGTGGAAATGGACCCAGAAAAAATACAATTGTTGCAGGAGTGGGAACCTCGCAGCGGTTAAGGATGTGCAACGTCTGTTGGTGGTTTGCAAACTACTACCACACATTTATTCCCTGCTTTGCTGCCTTGACTGCTCCTCTTTTATAATCTGCTCAAGAAGGGGCAAGAAGTTCCATTGGGGTGCTGAGGAGCAGACATTGAAAGTGCCTTTGCTTCCGAGCCTATTCTCAAACACACTGATCCAGGCCAGCCATTTTGTGGTGGAAACAGATGCTTCCGATGTGGCTGTTGGTGCAGTGCTCCTCCAGGCCTATGCTCCCACAGGCACATTGTTCCCATGCGCTTATTATTCCTGGAAGTTGTTTGGCTCCAGAGCACAACTATATGATTTTGGGACAAGGAGCTATTGGCGGTTAAGGTTGCTTTTGAGACACGGCAGCACTACCTGGAGGGGGCTCATCACCAAATTGAGGTTTAGACGGATCATCGCAGTTTGGAACACCTATGTACAGCTAGGATATTGAACCAGCATCAGGTGAGATATCCTTATTCTTTGCTCAATTTGATTTTCGGGTGACCTATGTTCTGAATGGAGGGAATCAACGCGCCGACACCTATCTTGGAAGCCCGAGTATAACCTGAAGGGAGGATAAAATCTTGCCCCCGGACAGTGATTCCATTGGAGTAGTTTGCAGCCACTGAGGAACCTGTGACCTCTGAGTGAGGATTCAAGAGGCGCAGTGGCAGGACCTATTTGTGGCAGCTTGAATGTCGGAATTGGATGAGAATGGAGACAAGAGACTCCCTGGGCCTTATATGGGGACCCTGTTGAGGTTCTGTGATTGCATTTATGTGCCTGGAGGTCCTCTTTGTGGCCTTATCCTACATCAATATCATGATAGTCTGGTGGCAGGACACTTTGCCGTGTTCAAAACACTGCACCTCATCTCTAGGACATTTTGGTGGCTGAGACCTTAAACATGAATGTTATCTCAGGATTATGTGAGCATCCTGTGGGATCTGTCGCCAAGGCCAAGTATGCTCCTGGTCACACCCCTGGTTCTTGCAGCCCTACCCACACAAGAAACAACCATGGGGGACAGTTTCATTTGGATTTCACGTTGAAAGTTACACCATGCGAAATGGTGCCAAAATCATTTTGGCTGTTGGTGGATATGTTGACTAAAATGGCCGCACTTTATTCCGTGTGCGGGTCTTCCATCAGCCAAGATAAGGGCTCAATTTTTTATATCCATATTTTCCTGGTTGCATGGGTTTTACCAGACCACATGGTATTAGAATCGGGGGGGGGGGGGGGGGTGTACAATTTACGATGCTTCTGGCAGACTTTACTAAGCAAGACTTCAAGGTTCAGGCATGTCTGTCGTCTGCTCATCACCCTGAAACTGAATGGGGAACAGATAGAGAGAACGCTATTTTGGGAGAAAGTACTCCGCTGTTTTCCAGCAATACTCAGCAAGAGACAATTGGGTGGAAGTGCTGCCAGTGGCAGATTCACTTATAACAATGCTCAACAAGGTATACACGCCGTGTGTCCCCTTTCTTTGGCTTACTTGGGTTCAATCCACAACTTTTCCCTTTAGCCCT
>BHFT01032677.1:0-16837 GCA_004320025.1 Laticauda laticaudata | reverse complement strand
ATAATAATAATAATAATAATAATAATGTTGTTATAATAATAACAACAACAACAACAACAACCCAATATTGCTGGTGGTTGTCTTATGTGACTGAGGAGATATCCTGGATGAAAGAGGCAAATTGCAAACCTTTCAGAAAATATTGCCAATTAAGGGACCATTTATTCCAACAACTTCAGGGAGACAAGCGCTGCCAAGAAAAAGCTCCAAAGCTTCCTGGCTTGTTCTGCTCACGATTTTCTCCTTCAGAGGATGAAGGAAAGTGCAAGGACAGACCTGACAGAACTGGGTAAAAAGATATGACAGGATCTATAGAACCTTGGGGGTGCAGTGGTTAGAATGATGTATTGCGGGCTACTTCTGCTGATTGCTGATAGCTCGGCAGTTCGATCCTGACTGGCTGAAGGTTGACTCAGCCTTCCATCCTTCTGAGGTCGGTAAAATGAGGACCCATACTTTAGTTGACTTTTGTCTTGTGTAAAGGTTGAGCAAAAATACTGAGAGCATTTGCACCAAGACAAATTCCTTGTGTGTCCAATCACACTTGGCTGATAAAAGAATTCTAATTCTAATTCTAAACTTTTTGGACTGCAACTTAACACAAAATTCTGACAACTTCCTGGAAATACAGGGGGAATGGACTTGAGAAAATATCTTACATCTATACCCTAGACTATACATCTTCTTGGAAAAATACTAAAGCTTTCAGACCAAAATAGAGGAACCATTATGCCCTTAACCAACCAACCAACCAACCAAGCAGAATACAGCTGGAAGGGACCTTGGGGATCTTCTATTCCAACCCCCTGCTCACAGGGATGGGATTCTACCAGTGTACACCCATTTACTAGAACTGATTGTTAACATTCTAAGCAGTTCGGAGAACCGGTTGTTAGAAGAAATTACTGGCCTAATCCTGTAAGGAAGGCAGGAAGGAAACATTCTAGTGTTGCTTACAGAAACTGCCTCTCCGTTAACCCTTATTACATTCTTGGCAGGACTAGACTTCCTGTCTCAGGAACATCTCTGGTGTTTTTTCCCCTCCTTTGCTGGTACTTTGCTTATGTGGAGTGACCATTCAAAGTTACAATGGCACTGAAAAAAGTGACTTATGACCATTTTTCACACTTACGACTGTTGCAGCATCTCCACAGTCATGAGAGGCCAGGTGAGGAGATGCGTGCTTTGATGTGAGTGATATTGAGTTGGCCATGCCCAGCCAATAACATGACCACCAAGCCATGCCCACCAACTTAGCCATGCCCACAGAACTGATTGTTAAAAAAAATTGAATCCCACCCCTGTCTGCTCATGTAGGAGACCCTATTGTCAGCCTTGGAAGACATATTTCACTAAGAAGCTTCGAGGCTGCCACATTTAGTGCCTGGGATATTGGGAGGGGGGATTCCATGGAGAGGCAGAAGATTAAACTCAACAACATTCTTTCACAGAAAGTCAAGGACAAGTTACCCTGCACCTGGAGGGGAATGTCTGGAGGAATGTCTCCAGTTGGGATGACATTTGATTGGACTATGTAATAGATAACGGGTGTAAGGGATGGATCTTTGAATTTATATTGGGAAAGAAAAGCCCAGCACTCTCAGATTTGGGTTTTCCCAGATGTGCCAATATGACTTTTCTGATAAATTCTTACTTGGATGAACTTTGTTTCTGAGTGCTGAATGGAAATGGAGAATTTCATTGGAATGCTGATACCTATATCATTTTAGACAAATGGCTGTCCAGTCTCTTCTTAAAAACCTCCAGTGATGAACAACCTACAACTTCTGAAGGCAAACTATTCCACTGGTTGATTGTCCTCACTGTTAGGAAATTTCTCCTCAATTCCAGATTGCTTCTCTCCTTGATTAGTTGCTAATAATTTTTTCTTGTCTGGCTTTCTGATGTTTTGGAAAATAAGCTGACCCTGTCTTCTTTGTGGCAACCTTGTGTAGTGGGACTGACTCAGCTTGTCCTAAAGTCATTCTTGTTTCTTCCTAGTAAAGGCTTCACATTTATTGCTGCAAATGCCAATCTGTCAACAGTTCAATCACCTCCATTGGGCTCTACAGCTGCCACCACAATTTTGCACTATAATAAAGTTGCCAGATCCCAGTGCAAAGAATTAGAACCTGTGTCTATGGCCACATTGCTGGTGGTGGAGATTTCATTTGTGCATCTTATTTTATTTTATTGCTTGTGGCAGCCCAGATAATTTGAGTCCAGAAGAAATAAATGAAGCTTAATGGAGATTAAAAATGGGCCCAGACTACAAACCCACAGGGACTACAAAATGGGGCTGCAGGTACAATGGACAAAAAGTCCTTTATGGCACTCAGAAAACAAGATAGAAAAAGGGAAACGATGGATTAGCAACTTGTGCAGCTGTAAACATTTCTCTTAATTCTTTTTTTTCCCCCTGTTTTCCTGGATCACATGAAACCTCTTTCAACAAATATGTGAGCAGAACAGATTTTGTGTAAGTGAACATTCTTTGAAATCTGCCGCTTCCCAGCAAACATTCTTCCTTTAGAATACCAAAACACAGGATCTGCATAAAATGGTTCTGTTTTGCTGTTTTCTATTCTGCTGCATTTTTCTCATGTCAATCAACTTTTTTCCCCTGGAGTTTTGCATATTACTTTCACATCTGCTTTGGGTAGAGAGGTTCTTGGGCATCTTTGCTTTACAATCTTCATGATTTAATTGTGGCAGACAATATTACAAAAGCCTTGTTAATTACCAATTAACCAGAGAACACCATTTGACGGTGACCTGCTAACTCAAATGCTCCAGACGAGCTGGAATGCGACAATATCCAGGCAAGCAACCACAAGAATTATCTTGGCGTTGACTTGGGTTTGGTTACAGCAATTACTTGGCCAAGGTTGGGATGCCTCCTGGGCAGACCATCTTTTATTTATTGACAGATGAACCGAACAAAAGGTGGGACAAGGGAGAGGCAGAATGGAGGGCGAAGGGCTGCTTGACATTTTGACCTTGTCACAAGGGAGGATTTTCAGGGCTAAACAAATTCTGTAATTATTCACCACACAATTTGGCAACCCAAGCTTTTATTTAGGGTCACTGAAAACCTAGCTTTGGGGCTGATGGATGAAAGAAGAGTATATGGAGGAAAATCTCTTTTAAGATGGAGGCATTTCCCAGATTTTTGACAGTCGAGATGCCTTTTCTTGTGGCCTGTTGGGCCAATCAGAGGAGGAGGAGGTGTGGGGAGTCAGCGTCAAAGCGTCAAAGCTCCGAGGGGGAAGAGGGAAAGAAGCTGGCAGAGAGAGAGAGGGAGAGACAGAGAGAGAGGTGGAGCCTGGCCCATCCATCAGCCCTCTGATGGACAATCAACAGCCCCCAGGTCTGGAGGTGGCTGATGAGGAAGAGGAGGAACAGCTGAGCCAGTGCCTGATGTACAAATGCACAGAAGGCAGAGGAGAGGAGAGCAATGGAAATCTGTGGGCCAGTCCTTGGGATGGAAGAGCCATTGCTGTTTGTGAAGCTCCACCCTAGCTCTGGGGATAAAAGGCAGGGGGTGGAGATGAATAGATGTGGCAGACAACTGTTCATCTCCCAGCCGGATGAACTTGTTAGCTTGCATTGAGAGAGAAATTTTTTGACTCCCTTGCCTTGCAACTACCAAGTCTTCCTGGACCAAGCTATTGACTGAGAACAGACACCTTGCCAAGGCTCCTGCTGACAACAGGCATCCATATCAATGATGTAAAAGCTCAGCATGACCAGATTAGTCTCTGAGGAGAGACTGCTGAGTTGAATTGCTCAGCCCAATTAGAGGCAGAGAGGAAAAAGTAACAATAGAAGAGAATATTTGTACGTCAGGGTTGAACTATGAGGTCCTTGGGGATCCCCGAGTTTGTTGGTTTTCTTGGAGACACTTCACTATCAAACTAGGTACCGTTATCATTACCAAACTAGGTAACATCATTAGCACTGGTGATGTTACCAAGTTTGGTAAGGAAACATCTACAAGAATATCACCAAGCTCAGAGATTACTAAAGACCTCACAGGAAATAAGGAAGGAAATGCCTCAGCCAGAGAAGTGGCAAGAAACATCCACTGTGGGTGTCTACTCTGGATGCACAGATGCTTTGATAGTTTGATTTATTAGGTACATTTGATTTCCCACACATATTGTGGGAATTGCTAGGTATAAGGACACCCTACTAGAATTAGAAGGGATGATTAAGATCTTTGTACCCAGAGCTAAATTCATTGCTGGAACCCAAAGAAAAACCTTCTTGGTTGGTAAACATCAAGATGGATGTCATGATGTTGACGGTGTGCCCAACCTTCATAATAATGCACCTGTCAACTCATAAATATTTCTCTGGTCTTTTTAGAGTTGACAACAGAAAGGGAGGAGGGAAGCAGTTCAGCAGCTTGCAAAACCGAAACTGCATTCCATAAATGTTTTCAAAGATAGTAAGTAGGTGACCGAAGTTTCTGCCGTGCAAAATTCTAACTGGAGAGCATGATTGATGACTCTTGGCTAGGCATGTGTCCCATTGGAGAATATGAATTATGATACACCCAGGAGGGTGGGGAGAAAACAGGGTCAAGGGTGACAATGAATGATGTGCCTCAGAGTCAGCTACATCCAGGTAGTGCCTACATGTTAACTCCCAATAAATCCTTTTGAAGTTTTGGAAGTTTGGCTCGAGACTCATGATTTAAAGGAGGGTAACTGCCGGAATCCTGATAGCTAGCCAACTTTGAGACACGTAATTCATTGTCACCTTGAGTTTCTCTGAACACTTCAGTGAGGTCCTTCTATTCGATGGTGAGGAAGGTCTACTCCAACTCCCTGGGCTACTGGTAAAGACATTAGACAGGAAAAATAAGTGGCACAGGATGGGTCATTATGCAAACTCTATCCTGCATTGGTAGATGATGCTCTTAAATTCAAAAGGGCAAAGGTTGCATTATGCCATTACAACTAATGGTGAAATGCCACAGGTTCAGCCCAGCTTCGATGATCAGCTGAGAGGAGAAGAGAAAAGTGCAGTATCAGCCCTCCCACTCAACCCCTGCACTTTTCTCTTCTTTATCATCTCAGCTGATTGGTGCGGCAAAGCCTCAGCCGGTGTTTGGAAAGCTGTGAGCGCATGCATGAAGTGTGCGACTGCCGAACCGGTAGGGAAACTTGTAGAATCCCACCACTGATTACAGCAAGCATGTTGTCCTTCTGGCATCATTGTGGCTAAGAAGCAGAGACATGATCCAGTGATATTATTTTCACGCTTCTCTTTTCATATTGCAGCCGCATACCTATTCAGAAATATGTGTCAATCTTATAGGAGATGAAGCAGGTTTTTTGGTTTTTTTTGCTACTTACATGTTTCACAGCAGGTATTGCCAAGTTTTGTCACTTTACCCTAGAGAAGAAGACAGCAACACATCAATTAAGACAAATAGACACAGGTGTCCATGTCTAAAACTCTCTTAATGCAAATTTTAACCAATGACCTTTGGTTATTTTTAACATTTCTATGCTATTTGATTCTAGTGGCTCTGAGACTTGACCAAAACAGTCAGTCAGCCAACCAGCCTTCCTTCCTTCCTTCCTTCCTTCCTTCCTTCCTTCCTTCCTTCCTTCCTTCCTTCCTTCCTCTCTCCCTCCCTCTCCCTCTTTCCCTCCCCCCCCCTCTCACACACACACAGACACTGCTAAAAGATATCAAGGCTGGAAGCTTATTGAAGGAATCATGGGATATTTGCACAATATTTTTTTTTAGAATGTAGAATTCATCAAACTTAATGACAACCAATTTAATGACAATCAAACCTTTCTGCAGTTAGTCATTAAAATGGCCATAAGAGCAAAAAGAAAAAAAAGGTATGAAAATAAAACCCATGACAGGTTCATCCCCTCTGCTCTTGTTTTTCCTGATCTGGTAGGGATAATATTTTGGAAGCTGGGAAGCTGCTTACAAATGCCGTAACATTTTGATTGAAAAAAGCAACATTTTAGGCAGAAGAAGACACAATTGTGCTCCACTGGAAATCACAGGGAATTTGGAGAAGGTCAGTCTTATCCCCTTTTAAATAATCAAAAAATAAAAAGGATGAAATTTGGCAAAAACAATGCTTTAGGTAGAAGCCATTGTAAAACAACAGAAACTGAGAAATCCATCTGGGATACTGAACATAGATGTTCTCTCTTTATTCCTTATAGCTTTGAAACTACAGAGTAAAAAGACATGTTCCCAACTGCAGTGACAAAGATACCAAGGAAGGAGAACTTCAGATTAGACCAAATGGAATCTTTTTTTATTTGACCCAAATTACATTCAGATGCATTCTTTGCTCTGTTGAAGAAAAGCATGTCTTTCAGAATATAATTCCAGCAAAGTCGCAAAGTGTGTTGATTCTTCAAACAAGCAAAGCCATGAGAAATGAGGTGCACATCTCTCCAAGAAATGAACAACCCTCATCTCCCTCTTCCCTTTCATGCCTCACTCTTCTTCTCTCTGTCAGTGTTTAGAACCGCAGTNTGAACAACCCTCATCTCCCTCTTCCCTTTCATGCCTCACTCTTCCTCTCTCTGTCAGTGTTTAGAACCGCAGTGTCCTCAGAGCAGAAATCCCCTTCGTTTATATCTGCAGAGATTCTCAGTCATCCAGGTCATTCTTTTTTTTTCTTTTGAAGACATTTTGCCTCTCATCCAGGAAGCTTCTTCAGTTCTGACAGGATGGTGGGGAATGGAAGGATTTATATTCCTTGCTGGTCATTTGCATCCTTTTTAGAGAGTCATTGAGGCCACTTGGAGGTTTATCTGTGCCCTCAGGGTCACCCGAGTGGGGCTCCTGGTTCCTGTAGTCTGCAATTTTTCCTCTGGAAATTTATTCCTACTCCCACACCATTCAAAGGGTGTTCATCCCAAAGTGTATTGCTAAAAGTCTGTAGAGATTCTTTGAAACCCCCCCTTTGAATGGTGTGGGAGTAGGAATGGACTTCCAGAGGAAAAATTGCAGACTACAGGAACCAGGAGCACCACGCAGATGACCCTGAGGACACAGATAAACCTCCAAGTGGCCTCAACAACCCTCCAAAAGGATGCAAATGACCAGCTGTCTGCAAGGAATATAAATCCTTCCATTCCCCATTATCCTGCCAAAGCTGAAGAAGCTTTTTGGATGAGAAGCAAAATGTCTTCAAAAGAAAAAAAAACAACAGAAAGCTCAGTTGCCTCCTGAAAAGTGCACCTTTGGGACTATTTCGTTTATGATGCTCCGTAAAGTACAAACTGAACACATCGCTTCATCCAATACCATTTTAAAATGCATCCCAGAAGAGGTGGATTCCATACTTACTCCTTCAGCTAAGCATTTCTTGGAATCAAATGGAGGGCAACCCGTGATCTTCCTCTCCCAAATGAAGTCTCCTTTCTGGTTCACCTTGCAAAAATGATTGTCGCATCCATCTTGGATTGTTTTGTTTGGCTGTAAAAGATCCATTTTTCGTTGTTGTTACAGTGATATTGTAATAGGCCAAAGGCACCCAGGAAAATCCCAAGCCTAGCTGACAAATTTACAAAAAAGCACATTTCTTCTGCAGCCGGCAAGGCTGGCAAGGCTTTCCTGAAGGCCTCTGTAGCTCATAACAAAGCTCTGGATCGATCCAGAGGCCTTCAGGAAAGCCTTGCTGGCTGCAGAAGAAGTTTCTGAAGGCCTCTGACAGCAAAAAGGAGGCTGGGGGCAATGCACTCAAGTGAGATTAGTCAGTGGATGACATCCCCCGAAAATATGACCTGGTGCCTTTTTTGGTTGCAAAATGACAGGATCTTATTTTGGGGGAAACACGGTAAACATACCCAGTTCCCACAACTGTTCTTCACATATTTTAACCTCCAGTCCCCGAATCATCTTGGTTGCTCTTCTCTGAATTGTTTCCAGAGTCTCAATATCTTTTTTACAGCGTGGCAACCAAAACTGGATGCAGCATTCCAAGTGTGGCCTTGCCAAGGCCTTATAAAGTGGTATTAACACTTCATGTGATCTTGATTCTATCCCTCTATTTATGCAGCCCAGAACTGTGCTGGCTTTTTTGGCAGCTGCAGCACATGACTGGCTCATATTTAAGTGATTGTCCACTAGGACTCCAAGATCCCTCTCACAGTTACTACTATTGAGCAAGGTACCACATATACTGTACCTGTGCATTTTGTTTGAGTGATGCTCTCCAGATGCATACAGATGGCATGCATAAAGAGCAAGAACAAATTGGGTTTCAGGAAAGCATCTTTAATGCCAGTCAGAGGTAAAAGCATCGTCTTGAAATCTGTAAAAGTTCCCAGGCAGACTTAAGAGCCAGCTGATTAAATCAGAGTCTCTTGAAAAATACTTCCTTCCCACGGCCTTCACCTCTAGGTCAACCATCTGGGCCAGACCTGATGGTTGGGAGCAGAGAACACTTCCATCTCAGATGCCTCTTTTCCCTCACAGTAAAATAAAAATTAAAAGCGTAATGAATTCTCCAGAAAAGTGAATTATTTGCACCATAAAGTATAGTGTGAAAATGTCAGCCTCTCTTCTCAGATTTAGTCATTTCACAAGATTCCAGCTATGGCCATCACAAAAGACATTCGTGAGGTTGCATATTAGGTTGCCAGCTGTCCTCATAAAATAGAAGAAAGTGGGTTTTTTTAAAAAAAATCTATATTTTTCTATTATCGCAAAAGCGTGCCTTCTTTTTATGATCTGGTCCATCAATACATTTATCTCCTCAAGGCCTTTCTCCAAGGACCTCAGATAGTTGACATGAATATGAAGGCCTACTATTCCTTCTCTCTTTAGATTGCATTCTCCTTTGTACAAAAGTGGAAAAATAACCCTGTTTTTCAATTTCTTCTACATATTTGTCTAGGAAAAGAAAATACTAGGTCCACCCCCACTCTCTGGAGGATCTCAAGAGAAAATTTACTTTTTCCATTTGAGGCAGGTCTCTCAGGAGAAAAGGCTGTGGAAATGCTGTTCTGTGTGAAGTTCAGGAAACAGCAAAGTTTCATTATCTATATTGACAGAAACAAGACTACTTTACGCACAAAATTGGGAAGGAGGCTTCAATTCCAAACAATGGATGAATGGTTGCAAAAGCAGATAGGGCTAGCAGAGATGGTTAAATTGATTGCTTTGGTCAAAGAAGAAAAAGAAAAAAACCACAAGTACTTTTGTTTCCACTTGGAAATCACTTCTGGACTTTGTGCTTGAGGTGGAAAAAATATGAAAATTTCAATTTTGGGGTTTGTGCTGTCCCAGCCAGTCTTTGGGAATTTGATGGTTACTTAGGAATTATGAGCTGTCTCCTTAAGGGAATGCATCATGGTAAATGTAGTTAAAGGTATCCTGAGAAATGTAGTTCATGTCACGTGGCCACATCTGTAATCCCGATTGGTCACTACTTTGACCCTCGATGGGTTGGGGGAGTTTCCTCACTTTTGCCTGAACTCCCCAACTCATGGCAGTTGCTTTCTACCGCTACGAGATGGGTTAGGAGATAATCATCTTTTACTACAACGCAGATATGCAAAGGATTGGTCATTAAAGAAGAACTTCATCACAAATGTGAGTTATGAGGATACTTGATGAACCAATAAGTGTACTTTGTTATGGACGTCTTGTTGAGTTTATCTGTCTGCATCTGCACAGCTTAAAAATCCCCTACTGTGCAGAAGACAGAAAAGTAAAAGATGATTATCTCCTAACCCATCTCGTAGCGATAGAAAGCAACTGCCATGAGTTAGGGAGTTCAGGCAAAAACGAGAAAACTCCTCCAACCCATTGAGGGTCAAATTAGTGACCAGTCGGGATTACAGATGTGGCCACGTGACATGAACTACATTTCCCAGGATATCTTTAACTACATTTACCATGATGCATTCCCTTAAGGGGACAGCTCATAATTTCTAAGTAACTATCAAATCCCCATAGACTGGCTGGGATAGCAGAGGGTTTAACGGATTCCATAGACCTATTGTTATAAAAATGGCTTTAACAGTTTACATAATAGTATAGACTATTATGTAAAAATAAAAGTTGTGCTCTGATGTTGCTATTTTATTCTACAGCACCCTTCCTTCCAAAGAGAGTTGGAAGCCAATGCCTCTTTTTGTTTTCTCCTTCTTCCCTTCCCTTTTCCCTCCTGTATTTTTCTTATTATTTGCTTTTGTATTTTAGAATATAAAGCAGGGGTCCTCAAACTTGGCAACTTTAAGACTTGTGGACTTCAACTCCCAAAATTTATCATGCTCCTGTTGGAATCTGATTCCGAGGAGGAGGCCGAGCAGCTGACAGGGAGTGGGAGTGAGGCTCAATTGGCTGTGGAGGAAACTGGGGAAGGGCAAAGTCCGGCTGGGCAGAGCAGGGGAGAGGTAGAGCAAGGCAGAGGGAATGCAGAGGGAGATCCAGGCCCACCCCCTCTTCATCCTAGAGCATGCAGGGAGGAACAGAGAAGGGAGCCATGTGGGTGGCATGGCTCATGGGGGAGGAAAGGGCCCTGATTCCCTCCATGAGCTGCAGCTGGGAACACAGTGTTTAAAAAGGGAGGTTGTGCACAGCAACTTATTGGAAGCGAACCGTGAGTTATCTTTGTTTGTCAAGGCTTATCTGGGTTCCTAGCATCTTCCCAATTGCATGTGTTTTGTTGGCCTTTGAAGTCTGCAATTCCTTATCCTGCCCTTATCAGTTAATTGCTGCAATGTGGTTTGTGTGGATTTTTATTTACAGTTTATATGTAGTTTGTTTTTGGACTGGATTTCCTCCATTTAAAGACTGTTTTTGGGAGAGTTTTTCCTCCAGCCGGATATATAAATTAGGAAATAGATGTTAACGCTACTGACCTTCAGATACAAAATGGTTCCATCCCTCAGCTGTATGTCGCACCGAGTTGGCAAACATTTCCCGCAACAGGAACCAGAGGTTTTCTCCATCTGGTAATTCTGCAAACCCAAGATTAACATCCAAAGTGAATTTTAAGCATTGATAAACACTTTGCCTTTCACCTCAGAGTAACAGAGTTGGAAGGGATACCACTCATGCATCATCACAAAATCTCCAGAACAGTAAAGCCTACAAACTTGAAATTTGGCACATACGTTCCTCTTGGCTTCTAGGTGCTCACTGAGAAAAGATTTTTTGAAATGACCACCAGAGCATTAGTATTTCCTATATTATTATTAACACAGTCTGATGCTAAGGAGTGCTACTCCCCCTCCCCATCTGAAAAGAAATCTGTTCCAAATGCAAAACACAAGCAGAGGAGAGGAGTTTCAGTTTCGATTTTACTTTCATAGCACCAAGCAGCTTGAGTGTTGTACCTTATGATTCTTGATTCTTGACTAATGTATCTTTTCTTTTATGTATACTGAGAGTATTTGCACCAAGACAAATGGTGTCTTGTACAATCACACTTGGCCAATAAAGAATTCTATCTATTCTATCTAGTACAGAACATTTGAGCTAAGCCACACCCAGGCTCCTTGCTGTCTCCTTCTTGCTTACACAGCAAATACTCTTTCAGTTTCTCAACTCTCTCAGACGCTGACAGGACGCTAGCCAGATGAATACTGATGGATGCTGGTAAGTAGAGGCAGAATTTTTTCCCCTTATTTTCCTCCCAAAATAACTAAGCCCGACCACATAGTTTCGTAGCAAAGCATGTATCAAGCTAATATATATATATGAAAGTTTTGTTTACAGTAATTTCATTGTTATAAGCATCTTGCTTGCATTTTCCTTTAATATTACATATCGCAATAAATCTGAAAAAATACAGACTATCAATGGATCATGATATCAGCTTTCTTCTTATTCTGTATTGTTTTGCAGATCTTTCTGAAGGAGAATTCATATATACATTTTTTTAAACAAATTCTTGTTTACTGCAGTTTCATCTTTGTAAGTGTCATACTTGCATTTTCCTTTAATATTACACATTGCAATATCTGAAACAAAATGTGACTATCGGCAGACAACAATATTCTCATATTCATGTTAGGGAAGTACAGAAGAGTCAAGTTTGCTTTGAAAAGGAAAGGTGAGGAATTAAGTGTAATTACAGTTCCGTTTCTCCGAGCCTGGTTTCCCCACACGCAATCTGCCACTCAGCCAGCAGGTCCTTAAGGAGAGTGGCAGAGTTTCATGTCAATGGCACATCTCCCGTGGGAACTTCTGATCCCAACTGAAGACATCCCACATCCTCTTTCTTGACAACTAGTTGTTGCAGATAATAATCAGTGTAGGATCTTCTCTGCGGAAACATTTTTGCAATGATGGCATGGAAAACTGGCCCTAATTTTTTCACTGTCCTCTATCAACATGTAATAATTGGGAGGAGAGCAAGTTTTATTCCCTTGTCCTTCTCTTTTCATCCAGAGATTTGGACTTAGGAAATGAGGATTGATTAATTCATAGGAACTTTCCTCGCACCCAACTGTATCTTTTAATAACTGCTTCTGAGATGTTACAATAACAAAACAGAAAAATAAAGGTAAAGATTTCCCCATCCAGTCACGTCTGACTCTACAGCAGGGGTCCTCAAACTGGTAAGTTTAAGACTTGTGGACTTCAACTCCCAGAACTCCTCCTGCAGTCATGTTAGCTCAGGAATTCTGGGAGTTGAAGTCCACAAGTCTGAAACTTGCCAAGTTTGAAGACCCTTGCTCTACAGGGTAGTGTTCATTTTCTAGCTGAGGGACCCACCCTTTTCCAAATATTTTTCCATGGTCTATGTGGCCAGAATGACTGTACAGCGAGGCGCATAAAATAATGTTACCTTCCCACCAAAGTGGCACCTATTTATCTACTCGCATTTGCTTGCTTTTGAACTGCTAGGTTGGCAGAAGCTGAGGCAAGGAACAGAAGCTCACCCCTACCATGTGCTGCTTGGGTCTCGAACCACCAACCTTTCAGTTTAACAGAGATGGCCAAATGGACTGCTTTGATCAAAGGAAAATATATATATAATTGCTACTTGGAAACCACTTCTGGATTTTATGCTTGAAGTGGGAAAAAAACCCTGAAAGTTGGATTTTGGGTTTTGCTGATTAATAGGTTTGCTGTCAGAGAAATGGCTAGTTTATAGTATTATGTAAAAGTAAAAAGTCGAGGTTTGATGCTGTTATCTTATTCTACTGCATCAAAGGGAGTCAGAAGTCAATGCATTTTCCCTTCCCTTTTTCCTCCCTTATTTTCCTATTTATTGTCTTGCATTTTTGTATTTTATATTAAATAATAAATATATAAAGAAAATGCTAACTTTTTAGTTGACAAGCTCAGAGTTTTAACTGCTAGGCCACCATGCCTTTTAACAAAAGAGTCAAAAATCAAAAAGTGGCTACAATCTCTTGTCATTTGCCTAATGTGGGAAAGACAGTGTGGAGTGGCGCTAAGAGCATTGGATTAGGAGAGGGGAAACTCAGTTTTAAATTTCACAGAGACCCAGTCTCTCAGCTTAACCCAGGAATGGAATAAATGCAGGATTAAATGGCAAAGTTCCATGAGATCTGAAAAGTAAACAGCACAAATATGGAGAGTTTTTATCTTTTTTCTTCTTGATCTTCTTTAAAAACCCAAATCAGCTTTAATTTGCAGCTTCCAGCTACAATATCATATGTTTATTCAGAAACCAGGAACAAAAGGCCTGTGACAAAACTAACATAAATAGTGACATTATCAAATTAAAAGCTTGATTTCTTTCCATCAGCATGACATCATGAGGGACATTACAAAGTTTTCTGTCAACCTTCATGCTCATTTTATTTTAACATCAAGGACATATGTGCGTTAACTTTTATTTCACTTTCTGTCAAATTTCTTTAGATCAAGAAAATAGCAGTCAAATGACAGGATATAACACTGAAGTGGGCCCTCTCTGCTTTGCATCTAAAATTGTGACATTATTCACTTTACGCTGGGGCGCATGAGTGACAATAAAAGCAAGCAAACTTTGGATCCTGGCTTGTTTGGAAAGAAGACTTTGACAACAGGTGGAGACCTTGAAAACAGCTCTCTTGGGGTCTTTAAAACAGCTGCATCTTTCACTAGGGATTTTGGAAACAGTACTGCAATTGATGAGGTAGTCACAGATATTTGCATGGAGGAGACAATCAGAGAAGAAATGCAGCGGCTGGGATGATTTAAGGAGATATACTCTCCATGTGCTCTCCTAGGTTGCTTTGCATCTCTTTGGAACAGTCCTCTCTGAATAAGAGGGGGGCCCCTCTCTTATCATGTACCGTGTTTCCCCGAAAATAAGATCCTGTCTTTTTTTTTCCACCAAAAAAGGCACCAGATCTTCTTTTCGGGGGATGCATCCACTAACTAACTTCACTTGCATGTGTCGCCCCTGGGTTCCTTTTTGCTGTCAGAGGCCTTCAGGAACTTTTTCTTCTGTGACTGGCAAGGCTTTCCTGAAGGCTCTGCTTCCGATAACTGAGCTTCAGATCGATCACTGCAGAGGCCTTCAGGAAAGCCTTGCCGGCTGCAGAAGAAATGGGCCGGCAAGGCAGGTGTCAGGATATGCAAGGCCTGGTTACAACTGTCCAAAGATAAGTAGTAGGGTGGCTCCATCCCTCCTAGTTTAATCCCCCCTGTGTACTCTGGGGTGGGCAGGATCTTAATTAGGGCTTATTTGGAGGTAGGACTTATATTGGGCGCAAGTGTAAAAATCAAACTAGGACTTACTTTCAGGGTAGGTCATATTTTCAGGGAAACAGGGTACTATATTAGGTGTGTTGTGCCTTTCAAACAGAAGGAACCTTTAATACTTTGGTCACCAAAGGAGACTAATTCATTGGAAAGGAAGTCCCTATTTTTTGACAGAGCCAAGAGTAGAAAGACCAAAGGCTTCTGCAATTCAGAAGAAATCAGAACATTCAAAGTCAAGAAAGCTCCTTGGAGCATAAGATTCCCTCTTACCTTGGGGCACGGTTCACAGGTAATTTTCCCACACATCAATTTGTATGTCAGGTACAGTCCCTGCCGTGTGTTACATTGGCAAGTGGTGCACTCATCCAGCATGATACGTTTCCCTGGCTGAAAAAAAAGGAGAATATGGTTTGCTACGTTAGATGGATCTTCCTATCATGAGAAACACCAAGATTGCACCGTTCATCACCACCCCATTTCTTGCAAAGTTAAATGTGGACAGTCCTATGGAAAGAGGAGAATAATGAGGGCACAAGGCTCAGCCAGCCATGGGTCTACGCTGGAGCAGAAGCTTCCTGGTTAAATTCCTGAGGTCTCTAAGCCAGTCTGAAATCTTAGATTGCGGTCCACACAAGGAGGAGGAGGAGACTGCAGCCAAAATAACAGAATAACAGATTTGGAAGGGACCTTGGAGGTCTTCTAGTCCAACCCCCTGCTCAAGCAGGAGACCCTATACCATTCCAGACAAGTGGCTGTCTAGTCTCCCCTTAAGAACCTCCAGTGATGGAACAGCCACAACTTCTAGAGGCAAATTGTCCCTGGCAGCATTGATGAATTACAGCTCCTTACATCTGGCTGATGGAAATCATACACAGTACCCTCAGAAGAGCCACTAGACCAAGGGTCTTCAAACTTGGCAAATTTAAGACTTATTGGACTTCAACTCCCAGAATTCCTGAGCTGACATGACTGGAGGAGGAATTCTGGGAGTTGAGGTCTACAAGTCTTAAAACTATCAAATTTGAAGACCCCTGCACTAGACTGTAGATGGCATGTCTTAGCTACAGGCTCACATTAATTTTTAACTCGAGTAGTTTGCCTGCTCTGATTTCCCCAGGATAATAAATCTTCTAGGCAGAAATAACTTTCTTGCACCCAAAAATTGTGGATTTTCACCTAATGCACTGATTTCAGTGGGTTTTGAATGGGCCAAATCCTTTTTTTAAGCAATAGGCCAAAGAGAATCACCTTCAGATGTTTTCAGCTGGGTTCCACCTTACCTTTTTCTGGGGATATCAGAAGAAAATGTTGCATCTATCTGTTGTTTGCTTAGTATCCCATCCAAACATTTTACCTTGGAAGAGAATGTCCCAAAGGTGTTTTTCCAGAAGGTGCTGGACTTCCTTGGTTTTTGCCCTTGAAAGTCCAGTTGCCTTTTGAAAAAGCATCTTTGGGACTAATGGAATAGACAACAACCAACTTCCTCCCTGCACACATTTTGCTCCTTCCCTCCTCTCTATCCTGCTTAGTTTTATCTCAACTGAATTTTAAATTTAAGATATTTATTGTTTTAATGTTTTATACTGCATTTGGTTCAATGATTGTAAGCACCTAAGAGTCGCCCTAAGTGAGATGGGCAGCATACAAGTTTGATGAATAAATAAATCAGCTAAAGTCTTACCGCAAGAACAGTACCATTCAAGATGCAGCCATTCACAGGTTCTGCAAGAGAGAAGTTGTATTTATTAGTATTTGACTCTTCCACAAGACAGTGAAACTCTCAACAGCAACTCCATTTTTTACATTTCTTCATGATGATGATGATGATGATGATGAACTGGTGGGATCATAAGCCTGAGAAAGTGATCAAAAATGAGCATGCAAAATACAGACTGACAAAGTTTTGGAACACAATACCCCCGATATCACGATTGTGGAGAAGAAAAAAGGTGGATTGTTGACATTGCCATACCTGATGACAGCAAAATCGACGAGAAACAACTTGAAAAAGTCACCAGATATCAGGACTTGAGAATTGAACTGCACCATCTGGCCTACACCAGTGCAGGTGGTTCCACTGGTGCTCGGCACACTGGGTGCTGTGCCTAAAGACCTAGGCAAGCACTTGAAAACAATTGGCGCTGACAAGATCACCATTGGT